>BDUI01006119.1:55908-73896 GCA_002335545.1 Apodemus speciosus
GTCTGACTCATAGGCGGGGTTGGTGGAAGAGACACACACAGACTGGGTCTCGTGTGGGTTTTTAAAAGTCCACCCCCAGTGATACCCTTTTTCCAACAAGGCCACACCTCCTAATCCTTTCAAAATAATGCCACTCTCTGAAGACTAAGCCCCACCATAATGTGATTTAAGATATTACTTGGACCAGCATGGAAAATTCGAAGCGATTGAAATCTTGACTTCCTGTAGCAGGATCCAGAAGAGGAGCTTTACTTATGTGACCTTGATGACCACCACAGTGTAGACATGACTGCAGAAATCCTGTCCTAGTCAGGTCACAGCCGTACAGTGAGGCATGCCTTATTGAAGTGAGGCATGGCTTGCATTTCTTCTAGCAGGGCTRACATAGTCCCGAATGCTTGGTGGTCAGGGAAGTGAGCTTGCAGGTGGTGGCAGCTTTGGTTGTGCAGGAATCATCAACAATGACCATTACAGCTTTGATGGTGGCAGTCAGGTAGAGAATGCTGTGGCAGCAGGGGTGGCTACAGTGGCTTTGGTAATGGTAGAGACAGTCTTAGAGGTAGTGGATTTGCCGTTTATGGTGATCAGTCGTCAGGCTTTGGAATGCTGTCTCCTGTGGTGGTGGAGTCTGGTCCTTTGCCAGACCCTGAGACCAAGGTGGCCATGGCACTGGTGGAAGTTTTCCTTTTGTGTTGGGTTTTGTTTCTTGGCTCTGTCACCCAGGCCAGCCTTACCCTCTCAGTCCTCCCTCCTTCCCCAGCCTCTCCCAGTTCCGGGATCGCAGGCTAGGTCAGAAGGTGTTGGTTACTGCTAGACACCAGCTCAGCAGAAAGGGGAGAAGGAGAAGGGAAGACACAGGTTACAAGAGTTTGAGCTCAGCCCAGCACAGGGGTGGCAAGGCCTCGCTGCTCCGGGAAGGATGTGCTTTAGACAGTGTTCATGTATGGGCAGGAAGCGCAAGGACTGTCATGACTGTGCGACAGCTATTTTAATTGCTGTTTTGGGGAAAGTTACTCCAGAACATTCAAAAAAGGGGTTTTAAAGTAGTTGACCGTTTCCCCTCCATGCTGTTGATTGTTAATGTAAATGATAACAGCGTTGGATAAATATGTCCTTAAACGTAATTTTTATTTAAAAGATGCCTTAATTAGGGGTGTGGCTGAGTGGAAGAGTACCTGCCTAGCAAGCGGAGGTAGTGGGGCTGCTCTCCAGCACTGCCAAGACAAAGCCACACCCAAACAAATGACCAAAACCAAGCCGGCATAATTATCAGGGTTAGCTTTTCAGAGAATG
Organism: Apodemus speciosus; assembly: GCA_002335545.1. NCBI lineage: Eukaryota > Metazoa > Chordata > Mammalia > Rodentia > Muridae > Apodemus > Apodemus speciosus. The sequence continues at coordinate 57,202 of BDUI01006119.1, forward strand.
ATCTTCAACCCAGTGGGGACCTTCAGTAGAAAACTTGATTTCAGGAATGCTGACTGAGTCTCCTATTGGTGTACCTTCGCCAAAGCTCAGAAACTCTTATGTTCACTTCAAACTGTYCTCAGATTTTAGGAAAACAATTTAAAGATTATAATGCTGACAATGATGTGTAGTTGTGGACAATGAAAAAATTAACTTGATAGTTATACAACCATCTAACTATATTTAAAAATAGTTAAAATGATAAAATTTGTGTTGTTTATATTTTAGCACATAAAGATACTAACATTGTTTATAGTTTGGGGAGTTTCAAATATACTTTTTTCTATTAAGTAACAAAAAATTAACAGGCTTTCTCTGAAAATTTGTTTCCTAAAGAGAGTTCCTAGGTAACAATTTTAGACATTTTATAATTATATTTTCATCAAATGAAGCTGCCACCTGCCCTTCTGGTCTGCTTTGTAAGCTGTGTTTCTTAAGCATAGCGGGAGCGTGAGAGCAGGAAACGGTGGCAGCCGAGGGCGGCCCTGGAGGAAGCACGCGGGTAGACTGCCTGTGGGTGGGCATTGTCACAGACTACAGACAGAGGGTGCTGTAGTCATCTGATGAGATTGTGATTCTTTCAGACAACTACAATAAGTTAAGCAAAGGTCATTTCTACATATATACTGATTAGGAAAATTAATTTGAACCTAAATAGGATATTTAACAAAATTAAAATAAAAAATTAAATACACGAAACATTTAATTAATTAATTGATTAATTCTAAAACCATTATTTTACTTTATTCCTCATCCCTAATTCTCCACGGAATTCAAACTGAAGCTGTGATTCTAGGAGCTCACACAGGACACTGGGTGCTGAGCCTCTTTTCTCTTGCTAAGAGCTCCACATGGGCTGTGTCAGTGCTATCAGTTGATTCTCAACAAGGGGTGCAGGATCATTCATTGGGAAGAAAACTCGCCTCTTTACATGGTGCTGGCCCAGCTGGGAATCAACATGCAGGAGCGTGAGACATGCAGCTCTTAGCACAGACTCTGAGGTTTGCTGTACAGTACCTGCCCCTCAGGACAGTCTCTAATGTGGTGGCCTTCAGGAACTAGTACCTTTGAATTATCTTATCAGTGGGTGTCTAGTGCTCCGAGTAGAGTTGCTACTTGAAATGTACTTTCCTCACTAAATGACAAAGAAAATTTCAATGATGCCAAAGCTTATCAAAAATATTTTCACCGTCAGGAACTTCTGTAGGTCTTCATTGTTTGCTTCACCACAAATGTGAGTTTGCCCCCTAGGTTTTTTCTTTCACCAATATGGAGTTGAAGGGACAGATGTGAAGTAGTTTTCCCAGCTGTCCACAATTGTCATTAGTGCGCCTGCCATTTGGACCTGAAACTACACTAGTCAATTGTCAGCTTGGCCATTGCCCCTGACAAGGTGGTTTCATAGCCTGACATGAAGACTGTTGTTAATTCCTCTGGACAGAATCTGGGGTTCAGGGTTTAGGTGTGGCTTCAGCTCGGCCACTTCCAGTGGCCTCAAACCCAGTGTTCCAGAGCGCAAAGCTCTTCTTCCCTCCACTGGTCAAACACTCTTTTCCTCTCAGTGTCTGTTTGCCTCACCCAAAGCCGTGTATTTGGAATAATAATGCCACCTCTCAGCTCTAAATCCCGGGTCCAAGTATTTACAAAGCATTTGGGGATGGCTTATGCGACTGGCAATGTGTGTGGCTTCTAGCAATGCAAATGAACTTTAATATTTTTCTAAGTATCAATTCAGCTTGCTTCTTAGAACTGTCTTCTTAGAGTGACAGTTGCTAGCTCCAAAATTGAGACTTTCCTTAAGTGCTGAATTTTCTTGTTATAGTACAAATATGCGTTACACAGCCATCATCTTCTCCCATTAACACTGTGTGGCCATGAGACATAGGAGACATAGGATAGGTGCTGGAGTAGAAGAGTTCTGAGTGCTAGACAGGCTTTCTCTGGAGAGGCAAGATGCAGAGAATTCTGGGGGTGATCCCTGCCTACCCACCCGCCTCCTCATTTTCTCTGAGCCAACTCTAACATTAAAATCTTGTCTACGAAAGAGTTTATGTGATGCATTCTGTTAAAGAGCTAAATAGTATCAATTGAGGAAATAATTTCTATTTGGAGTATTTATATAGTTATGTATCTGTTTTGATTCATTGCAAATTCTTATTCATCCAGTAAAATGAATGTTATAGAAAGGCTTTTCAAGTTTTCTTAATCTCAGTTATTAATAATTCTCTTTCAATGCCACTTCTGCCTGTTATGTCATGCCTGGTTTATTGTGCCTTTGTAATACTGGATTATTTGTCTGCCCCACTGGGCTCTGATTGCMTAAAGAGCTTGACTGTTTTCTGTGTGCTGAGTATGTGATGAATGCTTGGTGAAATATACCCCAAGAGAGTAAGAAGTTAGCTGCAGTGTGGTGTAGGTGACCGCCTGCGTGCGCATGCCGTTCTACAGTAGTTCTGTCTGGCACAGGCACAGGTGATAGGGAGTCAGGCCTCCGGTCCCTTACTAAGCACATGCAAAGGGTTAGTTCAGAATGAATCAGAGACCCAGATGTAACGACCTAAACACTTGGAAATTTAGCTGTGTAAGGGCTGATCTCTTACTTCACTGAGCACGGTAACAGCGGACTGCCGCGCTCAGGAAGGTGCAGTGGGGCGTGGTTTGCAGGCCATGGCACCAGACTCAGGAGTTGTCTCAGTGGTGACGGTCACAGGCTGCTCTTCAAGAGGCGTCCTAGCATGCACATGGCAGCCACAAACACTTGTAGCTCAGTCCTAGGGGACCCAGCACCCTCTCTGGCCTCTACGGCACCAGGGTTACACGTGCTGCACAGACATACATGCAAGCAAAGCACCCACACACATAAAATAAATAAAACTAAAACTGTAAAGTTATAAAACATAAGATACATTTTGTGTCTGGAAGACTTTGGAAGTCTTCTTCTCTTTGGCATTTGGTTGATAAATTAACCCCTTTTTCTATTATAGCTACTTAAGGGGATTGTCTTGCTCGGGGTGTGGCTTAGAATGGTGAAAGAGATTGTCATCTTTTCTGAAACGTATGTATGGGCTAATTGTAACTATATATTCTTTTTTAGGAAGCTAAACACCAAGGTGCAGCGGAGTCAGAGCTGCAGTGACACAGTTCAGGACAGAGTGAGGAGCAGGCTCAGAACAGCGCCACCCAACAGAGCCAAGGTACACGGCAGTCTGGGGCTGTGGCCCTTCCCCACCGTTCTCCACCCTCCACCTCAGCCCACGCAGCTTCCCCTGCACAGGGCAGAGTGGGTCCCAGGCAGATTATATTAGTTATCTAGAGAAGCCTATAAAAAGATGCGGAGGAAGAAGGTTCAAATTAGTAGACAGCCGGGGATAGTAAGCCATTATAGAAACCTTATGAAAGGTCTAGGCAAGMTCCATCTTCAGATTTTGATGTTGCTAACTCTCACAGATGTGTATGAGTTTTAGGCTAGGGACTTTTCCCATTTCTTAGGTACACATTACCCTTCCTTTACCTTCCTTCTCTACCCTCCCATCATCTAAAGGACTTATGTAGGGAAAAACCTGCGCATGCGAGAAGTCTGGAGGGAAGGCTCTGCCGTGAAGAGCACTTGTTTCTACAGAGAACTAGGCCCACATCGGGCAGTTGCTTCCCATAACTCTAGCTCCAGGGGATCCAACACCCTCTTCTGACCTCTTCGTGTACATATATACATACTCACAGACCCACATATATGCATTTTAAAAGATGAAAAATAAAAAGTAAAGAAAGCCACACACACACATGATCTTTTCTATTTCTTTCAGATCACAACTCTAACTCCAGGCTCCACCCCCATTATTGGTGTTCTCTTGTCTACTCAAAACAACCGCTGCCTCTCCGCTCCTGACTTAACCATAGAGAAGCGCCTGCCCTTCAGCTCCCTTTCATCCTTGGCTTCCTTGCATAAGCCAGAGCGTTCCATCAGCCCTGAAAGCAATGACAGCATCTCTGAAGAACTAAACCACTTCAAGCCCATCGTCTGCTCGCCTTGCACCCCTCCCAAGAGGCTCCCTGATGGCCGGGTGCTCAGTCCACTGATCATCAAGTCAACACCTCGCAACCTGAACAGAAGCCTGCAGAAGCAGACCTCCTATGAGGCCAGTCCTCGCATCCTCAAGAAGTGGGAGCAGGTCTTCCGGGAGCGGCAGATCAAGAAGACCCTTTCCAAAGCCACGCTCACCTCCCTGGCCCCTGAAGCAGGGGAAGAGTTACCAGGTTCTGAAGGAATCCCTTCGAGCAAGGAGAGGCCATCTCTGGCTTTAAGTACAAGGCTGTCCAGGGTCCAGGTGCTCTCAGAGTGTGCTGGGCCCACCTCCACTGCCTTTGAATACTTCCCCTCTGTTAACCAGACAGAAGTAGAACAGGACTGTGTCAGAAAAAGGAGCCATGAGGTCCCACTGAGAACCTGCCATTCCTCAGAGCATAGAGTAGTAGCCAGTGGGCCTTCTTTGGAAGGGGAGCAGTTTGAGGAGTCAGGGTCCACTGTGGATACCACATTAGTCAAAACTTGCATAAGCACAGTGATGAAGACTGCAGCAGTTCATTCGTTGCTACCCAAAAATGATGTTTTAGGTGGGGTCCTCAAAACAAAGAAACAACTGAAGACACTCAGTCATTTTGATCTGGGTAATGGCATTCTGGTCAACAGCCTAGGAGAGGAGCCGATTCCTTCCCTGCGTAGAGGCCGGAAAAGGCGCTGTAAGACCAAGCACTTGGAACAAAACGGTGTTAAGAGACTGCGACCACCCAGCAGTGACATGGGCCTGGCTCCCAAGGACTCAGGGCTGCTTGAGGCGGGGCGGAAATCACAGCAGGAGGAAGAGGACCTGCAGCTGGCTCTGCAGTCACGGCGCACGTTTGACCGTGAGAGGCGGACTATGAGCAGCCGGCGCAAAGGAAACGTGGACCAGTATCTCTTGAGGTCCAGCAGCCTGGCTGGAGCCAAGTAGCACTTAATGTACAAAGTAATGTTACCTACTCTTCAGAGGTCCTTGGCCTCAGTCATTTATCCAAAAGAGCTAGCCGAATGTTCTCACTTTGAGTTTCTTTCTATGGCAAAACCCTGTCTGCTGTGGTTCTGAGAGGATCCAGGGCCTTGGTATTTAAAAGCCAAGTGTCTGCATCTTTGGCTTTCTAGGTCCAGGGCAGTCCTGCTCACCCTTTGAGTGAGCCAACTCTGAAGGCTTCTGGTCCCAAATCTGGCAGTGCCCATTTGGAATGAGCTTGGGAGCAGCCCTGTTCATGAACTTGATGGCCAGTGTTAGAGATGGCAGGGAGATGGGTACCCTCTCATACTCACAAAGCACCGGCTTCTTACCACAGAGTGGTGTTTTAAGTTAGCCTTGCAGATAAACATGGACTCTTCCAAGACAAGCCGTGCCAGCCCTTTGGAAGAGCCAAGATAAATAGATGCTCCCTTGGTCCTTCCCTCCTTTGCCACAGTAATTTCCACATACCCACATCAGTTGAGCTTAGAACTTTTGCCTCCACAGAAGTTAATTTGCATTCTCTGTTTATACTATGACATTTGACTGAAGTAGTGTGGTTGACACCTGGTCTTCCTGAGACCTAATTTGTAAGTGTTGTCGGCTTGATGGTGAAGCCACGGTATAGACAGCCAGGTTCTCTTAGCTGCCAAGTGGCCTAGCCCGGACTGACCACTGGCTCTCATGGCCACAAGTCCCATGGATTCTCCATAATCACAGGGTGCCCAAAGGAAATACAGCCTAAGGGCATGCCAGGGCCACCCAGGGAGACTGGCTAGGCACTGAGCTGACAGTGCAAAGCCCACCTAGAGCACTTCACCTTGACGGGGTGGGAGACAGAACTGCAGTGACCTCACCTGGCCCGCCTGCAGGCCCCTGTTCTCCCAGGAGCCCTCGCCTGGAAGATGAACTGGGAGGGTTCCTTACTCCTCCCACGTRCCAGTGGCTATCTGCAATTTTTGATCTAAAAATCATGAAAAGAAACTTGCCCTAAAGTCAGGCAAAGGACAAAGCTGACACTCCATGCTGTGGAAGCAAGGTCTCCAGCTGGATGCAGCTGGTAAATTCAGTCCCATGGACCTTTGGGCTTTATTTTCTCAGCAGCTGACACCGTGTGTCTTTTGCATCCCTGGTGGTGCTTGGTGCTTCTGCCCTTCTGGGCTCCTTGAGAATAGGGATTAGGATACGGTTTTAGGACTCTCAGGTGGGCTGGCCTTTCCTGTGTTTATATGAGCTGTTACCACAGTCATGTGATGACATGTTAACAAACCTTCCAGAGCTTTTATACCAATCCGATGTTGTCCCCTTTAAAAAGTCCCAGCAAGAAACTGCATAGCTGTTTGGTGACGTTGCCTTTGATCAGAATGTTTCAGAAACATTCGAAGACTAGAAGTCGCTGGAGCTTAGACTCACTGTTCTGTGCCAGGGAGATGTCAGTCTTTGGGAATTCTAGAAGAGACAACTTCCRATTTGGTGTTAGCCAGAAACTGGTGAAGCTTCTGAAGGTGGGAAGAAGGGAGTGGGGAGTGGAGTCCCGAGCGCGGGGTCGCTTGAGGAAGACACAGCTAATTTCACTGCAGCTCCTAGTTGACTATCCCCAGGGATGCTAGCTTCTATGGCCATTAGCAGGGTGGCTTCAGAGGCTGCTCTGGCCGGGACCCGTGTGAGTCTGAAGTGTGGGTGTGTCGGAAACATGCATTGGTCTCATCACTTTATACTTCACTGCTTTACCCCCCCACCCCCCATCCTAGGCTCCTTAGGCTCTCGGGGCTGCTGGAAGGCACACCAGCGTCCCAGGGGGAGAGCTGGCCCTGCCTGGCTGTGGACACCAGGAAATTCCGTTAGAGAAAACGTAGACATGTCTGCCATGCCATGTATTTCCTTTATGATCTTAGTAATTATTATTGGAAGGCTAGTCTTACTGGGTAGCATTAAAGACACTTATTTTTCCACTTGCCACACTTTTCTATGTCACTAATGCATAGAAAAACACTTTCAGTTGGAATTAATTTTTGGTTTTGGTAAGAAGATAAAATATTTTAATAGATGAAAGATATATTTTAAATATCCCCCTTCCCCTAGCGACTACCTTGACTAAGAGTGCATAGCAATGGCGACAAGTGTGGGCTCAGGTGCAGTGTTGCTGCTGCGTGAGTGTTGCAGACACTGGGCTGTCCCTGTGTACCCCCCAGGGAGACCCCTCCCCAGTACTGTAGACAGTGTTCTTTCCCATACTTCCTGCTGAGAACAGTGGCCCTTGAAATAGAGGCAAAACAGTTTCTGTTGAGACAGAATGGCTTACTCTTTAGTTTGCTTACCCTTGAAAATGGAAAAAMCTTCTAAAGTATCTGCATACTAGATACTTTCAGTCAGTGAAACCTGAACACATTTCTGAAAATTCCCATCTTTCTGTTTGACTGAAGTCCATTGCAACTGCAGTGGTTGACATGGTTCCCCCAAAGAGTAAACAGAAGAGGGAAGGAGAAGGTTGGGAGGCTGGCGAGCTCGGAGGAAGATCCCATCCCAGATAGCTGTCCTGAGCCACGGCCATCCTGCGACCGCCCACTGCCTGCAGTCTGCTGTGTGCCATAGTGTGTGCACTCTGTTTATCTGTTTCTTATTAAAGAGGAAACTGGGAGGGACAGGAGGGTGAGTCTTTCTCATGGGAAATCCAAGAGATATGCTATCCCTCAAGAAGGCTTGGCAGCTCTTTTCTAGAGAGAGAATAACCCTTGTACCTCTTTGAAGAAGTCATCTGAAGTCATCTGGGCCTGATGGTGCTGGTATCAAGTCAGGGAGTACTCTGCAAGCACCTGGCCTCTGGCCTCTGTCCCTTAGTTGCCTCTTTAAAAAAAAAAAAAAAAAAAAAAAAGTCTGGCTGAGGCTTGGCTAGGAATCTTTCCTAAATGACTTCATGTATTTAAAAAAATATCATTCTTTGATTATGGAAGAAGGGCTGGTCATAAATGGTCTTTTTTTTTTTTTGAGGTAAAATGCCCTTCAGAAATTAAAGCTATTTAATTAGTTATTGTCTGAATACAAACTGGCCACTGACTAAAGCGGGAGGCTAATGAGGGAAGCTGTGTTCATTCAGAATGCCTTTTGAGTTCTTAGATCTCCTACCCTGTGCTGAGGGCCTTGTGTAGTGTGGTGTGCGTGGATGTGTTTGACCCAAGAGTGAGTGTGTTCATGACCTTTGAAAGGCTGTTCCATCTCTGGCGATGCTCTTCAATGGTCCCATTCTGGAGATCTGGCTCAGCAGGTCACCCATATTTTCCATACCTTATCAGTATTTCTGAGTTTAACTCTGTTTTTTCCATTTCCTAAGTAATTTTCCCAAGGAAGAATGGATTTTCTCCTACAGTGATTATAGAACAGTCGCCCCTGTTCAGAGGCTGAATTTAGCTCAAATCCCAAGAAATGAGGCAAGTCTGGATCACCCTGAAGAAACCCGGCATTTTCTTGCATGACCTCCTAATGCATCCCAGCTGACCTCTCACCAGACCTGGCAGTGACTTGGGGTTTTTTTCTAGCCTGTCATTGAAGCAGAGAGCCAGTAGGAAAAGGTGGCTGGCTCGTCGTTGTGAGGTTAAATCTAGACTGACATCAGCCCTACCTTTAAACGAAGACCCACTGTTCTGGGTCCCACTGTAGTGGTCTAGGGCCCAAAGAGTTGTGGAAAGTTACGTGGTTTGTTAAAGGGACATCCAAATGACAGGTTTTATGTTTTTTTTCTTCTGTTTTTTTCAGTTAAGAAATACCTATATTCCCAGAATACAGGCACAATATATAGAGTACTTAGTAGGGGAAGCCCCATAGTGTGAGTTTGGTCATTGGTGAGATTTTGGTTGGAGTAGCTGTCATTTTAATTACAGCCTTTGTTGTTTCTTTCAAACTTCATAGGGCCCTAACCCTTCTTTAGCCAGCCCTTTCCTCACAGCCATACAATACTCTTTATAATGAGCCTTTAGGATGAATGGAGCTGGTTATAAGTTCTTATAACYGAGTAGGATTTGAGGAGCAGGTTTTGAGGATGAGGCTGCCGCACAGATTTTTTTTTTTTTGAAGATAACCCTGAAATGCACATTTCCCAGATTGTTATCCACTGTAGCATTCTGAAGATTGTTCTGTGGAAGAGACTTGGAGGAACACAGAGGTTACCAGTTTTTAGTCAAACTGGATGGAGGAAAAAGTGCCACGTCCCCGTGAGGAGACAGCTGTGTGTCGGCAGGATTTCTTCTCAGGCGGGAAATGCACTCTCGTGTCTCCTAAGTTGGTTGTCAGAAGTGTGGGAACTTAAACCACACAAGAGCTGACCCTGGACTCTGAGCTCCCTCCCTCCTCTGGAGGAGTTAGGCAAGGCCATGCTAGGCCAGACTCCCTACTGCTGCGCGTGAGGCACAGACAGTTGAGCCTCCAGCTGTCAGGCTGGGCCGGGAGCAGCTTCTGCATGGTTCCAGATTCCCGCCGCAGCAGCCAGGTCCTCTAGCTGCTCCCTGCCCGCCAGGCTGAGCCTCAGTGCTCCAGCGGCTCCCGTTTGCTCAGGCATAACCACCAGCAGAGCGAGCAAATAGACTATGCAAGACGGGAGACAACTAACCGAAATGCCAACGAATGCTTGTTTGGTTTTTCACCTGATACACTGTTTACTCAACTGTACAAATATAGTTGTCCTAAGAGCCAAGAGGAGAACCTTTCCACCTAGAAAGAGAAAATGGTTGTCTGTTGGCTTTAGGCTACCGCTACAGCTCCTTGTGGTCTGGTGATTGTGATTTATTCAACCTGTTTACATTAGAATTGGAGAAGGGGTCCTGGCTCTTAGTGCACTGCCACTGCTGTCTGTGCCCCCTTGACTCCCAAAGAGCCTTTGGATAGAGGGACTTGGGACAAGGTATGCCGTTAGGGATGCTTTTACCACAAAGGAATGGTATGGAACCAAGTGGGATGAGTGATGTATGATTAACAGTACCAAAGTGCATTCTTCAATGTGTATGTGCCTGTTCCAGGCGAGGCCCAAGTTGAAAATGCAGTAAAGCAGACTCATGAAAGCAAACAGACTATCTCTGATCAGTCTCGGGAGCCGCGTCTCGGTACGGCCTAAACTGGAAGTGGGCAGGTGTTTGGGCGCTCTTGGGGGCTGGCGAGACCTGGGTTAGAAAGCCTCCCTTTGGCATTCACCATGAGCTGGAAGTACTGGGGCGGGGTCTCCACAGGGAACAATGTACCTTTTGACGTGTTCTAATGGACATTACTTACTGTTTCCTAATTTCCTGTGACCATTCCTATTTCTCTGAAGACACCAAAGAGTTTGAGTAAAGAATGACTTGGGGCTGGGCAGTGGTGGCACACACCTTTAATCCYAGCACTTGGGAGGCAGAGGCAGGCGGATTTCTGAGTTCGAGGCCAGCCTGGTCTACAGTGAGTTCCAGGACAGCCAGGGCTACACAGAGAAACCCTGTCTTGAACAAACAAAACAAAAAAGAATGCCTTGGGGGTACTGCTCTCCTCGTACCTTATGACCACTCTTAGCAATCTGGTTTTTGAAAATATTMTTCTTTGGAACCATTGCTAGAAAGTCATAAAAATACCTTTGACATAAGTTTTTCATTAAAAGAGGACAAATGTTAACCTGTTCCTTTTAAATTCAGAAAATGAACCTGGAAGACCATTTTGAGTTGATGCCATGCGGTAAGGTGGGATGTGGGACCTTTGAAGTCACCTGGCCCAAGACCGTAAGGAATAGTGCTTAAAGCAAACATGCTGCTGGTTGGAGCCTTGAAAACAGTACTGGGCACTTGGTCCTTAGAGCAGCAAGATGCTCTGCACACTAGGTGTGGTTGGTGTGTYCTTTTCCAGATGGGAGCTCCAGCCCTGGCAGTTCAGAGTCTATGTGCGGAGCCCTCTGGTTCCAAAGTTGCTTGTTGCCCCTTCTGCCACTGTGGCCTTGGCTAACCTTACAGTGAGAACCTCTACCACTGACCTTGGCAAACTGCGGTTCCAGTTGCTATCTGGACTGGAATTGGTTGGGCCAAGAACCAGGCTGTCTTCTGCTTTACACTGTGGAATTCTGAGCTAACTCAGGATGTGAACAAATCTGTTTCTCCATCTGCCGGTTCTCTCTCCTAGCCTAACCTGCAGATTGCTCACTAGCATCTTGGGTAACTAGAGACAGTTGGGAAGATTGGAGGACACAAACTGAAGCAAAAACTTAAGAGTAAGCCCAGCATGGAGTGTGCTGAGGCAGGAGAATCAAGAGTCTAGAGGCATCCTTTGCTACAGAGTTGGAGGCCATCTTGGGCTACATGAGACCCTGTCTGGAAAAAAAAAAAAACAACAAAAGATGAGCTATCATGTCCTTTGACATGTTACTAGAGTAGCGGCAGAGTTGGGGTACTACATAGTGACTTCTTGGGGTTCAGTTGCAACATTTTATTATATATATGGAAAAGGAGGCCCCTGCTTGAACTCTGCTCTCTGTGAAAGCAGCTTCAGAGGTGGGAAGCCAAAGTAAGGCATTCAGAACGATCAGGAACTTAGCAAGGAGAGGTACCCAGCCTGTTCATGTGAGAGGTGCTGGTGCTTGGTTCTCTGGGATACCCTCACACTGATAAGGGCTGCTGTGGGGTACAAAGAGCAGAGCAGGACTGAGGGACTTAGGCAGACATGCTGCACAGTCCGTGTTAGCAACACCGTTAACACTGCCAAAGAGAGGCGAGAAGCTAGGTTGGAACAGGTTATTCGTGTGTGTGTGTGTGTGTGTGTGTGTGTGTGTGTAGGTCCATTCTTGAGAACGTGGCGTGAACACATCTGGCTGAAGGAAGCTGTCTAGGGGTTCTCCAGAAGTGGAACGTGGTGGGTTGACAATGTCAGTGTCAGGAAGGATTCTCCTAGCAGTAAAGGAAAGATGGGTGCTTTGGAACTCCAGAAAGTCCAATCTATCAAGTCAACAAATGCCCTGAATATGGCTACTGCTGTGAGCCACTGTGTTACTTGTAGACATCTGAATGGGCTAACTTTACCTTTTGTCACCTGGGGTGACCTGTGTAGTGATGTTAGATCACATGTCTGGGTATGATCACAGCTTAGTAGTTCTAAACTGGCTACTTGCATAAGTGTGTGAAGTTGGATTTAATAATATACAAATGGTTGGAATTTGGGGAGTCCGTTTTGCTGAGGATCAAGAAGCCTTGTGCTTCCTGGGTCCTGGGACTACAGGTCAGCTGCCTCCAGGAGGAAAACTCTTAGGCCCTACCCAGAATAGTCCTGGTGGACTTCTCCAGACCCTCCTGGCCACACACCAAGAATGTAGCAGCCCCAGTTTGCTTTGGCAACTGGGAACCTAGGTTTCTAGTTTCCAGACTGTCTTCAGYCTGTGTCGCAGATTATAGGACACTGGGGATTTAAACCCTCCCTTCTATCAGCAATTATCTGAAAAGGAACCGTATTCTTTCTCTCTCACAATGGACAAAGCTTCCTCACAGGAAAACTGTCTCCTGGGCCTCTATCCCCCACCCCACCCCGCGTTTTGCTACCCTGCCTCTTGCTGGCTTGCTGCCACTGCTGAGCTTTCTAGGCTACCATGGAAGCTGTCCTGAGTGACTCAGGTGGGGTTCTCATGGCCCTCTTGGGATGCAGGAATCAGCAGAGATTTTTTTCTTTAGTGACACCGCCATGTGGCCCCGGCCTGACCTCCAAGGAGGATACTTGGCACCATTGTATTGCTCTACACCACTCTTTATTGCTGCTGGGCCAGCCACCAGGTGTGGCCTGGCCGGGCTCGGAGGCAAGGTCCTGCTGTGCTCCCCATGCTGACCACGGAGCGAGATGGAGCCCAAGCCCCCTCTGTTCAGGACTGGGCACAGTCCAGGGCGCAGAGCCCTTGGGGAGGGCGGTGCGCAGCTCTACTCTTTCGAGTCGCTGGCCGTGGGCTCCTGGCAGAACTCGTCCATGAACTCGAGGAAGCGGCCCAACTTTGGCTGGCCGGCGCTCAGCGCACGGCGGGTGGGCGGCCTGGGGGGCGGGCTGGCGGCAAACACAGTCCGCAGGGAGCTGCGAACCAGCTGCCGGTAGCGTGCCCTGAACTCCTTGAGTAGCCGCTTGGCTTCCCGGTATTGCTTCTGGTTCACTAGGCGCTGCTGTGCACGCCGCTGCAACACAGCGCCTACAGGGATGAGAAAGGACAGCGCCAGGATCGCCCAGTTTCCCTGGCCCAGAGATGGAGAAAGCAGTGTAGAAGCAGTCCAGCCCTGACAGTCGGAAGTCATGCCTGCATGCTCCAGCACACCGCGCGTAGACGCTCAAAAAATTCCCACTTCCCAAGCCCTCCCTGCTCTCCATGCTCCCTTCTAGCTTCACACCCACCCTCCCTGCTAGACAGCCCGGTGGGACAGCTGGCACCATACCCAATGGAGCCTCAGTAACGTTCCGAGGGTCCCGCATGCGAATGAGGATATCATCCAGCAGCTGCGCTCGGGTCTTCCGTGGGGGTGGAATCGGTATCCTCCCGGCCTGGCACAAAGCAGGGAAAAGGTCTGTCACTTCATGCAGTCATAGTGACAGGCAGGGGGCAGTAGCGAACGCTGGGAAGCAAGCCTCAGAGTCCCAAAGTAACCACCGGGTCTGTACCTGCCCAGTCCTCTGAACTCTGCAACAGTGGCTGAAGTGCTTACCCTCTTGTCCTTGGGAATGTAGGGTTTCTGGAAAGTGTCCAGCCTGGGCTTGGAGGAGCGGCAGATAAGCGGCTGCTTCAGCATGCGATGCAGGGCCTGTGCATTCTTCTGGATGCCTAGAGGATGCAGCACCAGGTGTCATCCCGACCCTGCTTCAGTGCCCGAGAAAGCCGTTCCCAGGGCTCCAGCCTTGGCCCCCTTGCCTAGGCCTCCCCCATTGACTGAGTGAGATGGCCCCATGAGCTCAGAGTCTAACGTGGAGAGACTTTTGGCCCCACAGTGATCCCTTAAACTCAGTGGTCACATGGAAGGGGCTGACTCTTAGGAGACCCACTCCCTGGCAGGCTAATTTGGACAGAGGAAATGGAATCAGAGCTGAGATGGCACTGTCTCTGCTGCCCCAGGCCAGGTGGGATAGGTTTGGGATGGTCGACTAGTCTTTAACGGAACCTGGCTTCGTTTGGTTGTTAGCCCTTTTCTGCAAGTAAAATTTTCACCCAGGGTGATGGGGCTAATTCAGCCAGCCTCTGAAAAAGCCAAGACCCCCAAAGTAAGGCAGTTCAGCAAAGGACAGCGATGCTGCCATGCCCTAAGAGTCCCCTGACATAGCCAGCAGAGCCTGGTGGCAACGCCGCTGACCGCATCAGTTAGCCCGTACCCTTTGGCTCCAGAAAGGCCGGGTCCGGCTTGACCGTGAGCAGCTCATCATAGCCGTCATACTTGTTGTGCAGAGAGGTAGCTGTCTGCTTCCTCCGAGTCCGCTTTGTCTCTCTGGGTGCTGTTGATGGTCTCCTTTGGCCTTTCTCCTCTGCCTCCAACTTTTCCCTGTGGGCGGTGGAGGATGGCAGCTCATTCACCTGTGCCAGGAAGAAAATACACTCTCTTGTTCCCTGCCACATCCCAGTGTGGGCTCTGCACAGCCAGCAGTGCTGAGTCCTGACGCAGTAAGACTGAGGCACAACGGACACAGACAGGAGACTAGACAATGAGTGAGACCAGGAGGAGGCGTGGCCGATCTGGGTACTCTCAGAGGCGGCCCAGAACTCCAGAAAACTCCACAGGAAGTGATGATGTAGTACGGACCAAGTCCCAGAGACACAGGAGAGCTGTCTCCAGACAAAGCAGGGAGAGGGCTGGACTGCAAGCCTCAAGGAAGGATCGCAGCTGCGGAGGCAGGGACAGGTGGGGGCTAGAGTGCCGAGGGGCCTGGGAAGGACGTCCGGTGCCACACCGAGGGTTTTGTAGTCTTTATTCTTGTTCTAGGGACACCCGAGGCATTTTAGCCTACCCAAATGGCTTTATTCAATACGGGAAACCCCATTTTGTGTAGAGATATTCTAGGGAGGCCCTACCAGTGCTTCTGGCCTTGCAGAGGTTGAACCATCCTTAAGTGAAATGCTTGGGGTAGAGGTGTTTGCTTTTTAGAATATTTACATGACAAGATAAAGATACCTTGGCACTGGACCCAAGTCTATACATAAGATTTGCTTATGTTTCATGTATATTTTATACACATAGCCCTAAGGTAATTTCATACATCTTAAATGATTTCATGTATAAAACAAAATATCAAAATTTCCTCTTGTGGATATGTTGGCACATAAAATTCAGAATTTAGAGCACTTGGGATTTGAGTCGTTCAGGTTGGGGGTATTCATTCTTGAACGCCTCTCTATACACTGCTGTACTGACAGTGAATAGTTATGGTTTTAAATACCCCGCCTGAATTTCTCCCCGGCCCGCAGTCCCTGTCCTCACTGCCCATTTCCACCGTGCGGCTCTCCTAGCCTGACAAGTGCAGCTCATGCCACCCTCCCATCGCCTCCAGGAAGGAGGCATCCTTCCTCAGGTCCTCGCCCCTGAGTTCTCCCACTGTCAGCACTGATGGCACGCTCGTGACTACCAGATTCCCCACTGGACCATAAGCACCTCAAAGGTGACAAGCCTCTGCAGACGGGCCAGCACCAGGTCCCAGTGAGATCTGAGATGCTGTCTATGCCACAGGACAGTGTCCCGAGTAGCCTCTCATGAGGGTGCCTGAGGCTGCACTTCCTTTGGGGTTTCCTGCCTGCGCTGGGCAGTCCACAGCAGTGCAGGTTGCTCAGGGGCTGCAGGAACCTGTGGGCGCTGCAGCTGGGAGCTGTCACCTGGGTCAGGAAGATGGACTCCGTACTCTTGGCGTCATCATCTGATGGGTGATCTGGGCTCATAAGGCCGGCTGTACGGCTCTGGTGGGACACAGTCTCACTGTGAACGGTGGAGTCGGAGCAGATGGGAGGCATCGGYACGAAGGCGCGGTGAGTCAGGGAAGGGCCTTCTGGGCCCTCATTGGAAAACAGTGCCTCGTGAGAGGTGTCTTCAGTGGAGTGCTCTGTCTCCGGCATGAGACTTGACGGAGGATTGTCTGTGAGCGTGTTGAGGTGATGGGGGACCAGCGAGTGCTTCGGCACCTTGGGGACATAGGTTTTCACCTGTGCGAGAGAGAGGAAGGCTGGGTTGGATTGCTCTCTAGCCCTGCCAGCCTCAGGTGGGCGGCACAGTGGGAGCAGCTCGGGGAGGCAGGAGAGCAATCGCACATGCTCACGGAGAGCACAGCGCCACGCCACGCCACACCACACCACACCACACCACACCACACCACACCACACCACACCACACCACCACGGAGGCTCAGGGTGGAAGGGCTCTTGCTGCTGCCCGACAACCTGAGTTTGAGCCCTGGGTTTCACAGAGGGGAAGGAGAGGACGCCTGGGCGCGGAGAGGGAAAAGGACTTATCCCGGTCAGGGACAGTCTGCCCCTTCTGTCTGGAGGCCTAGGCTCTAGGCCTCACTCTGTTCTTGGCAGCTTCTTTTCAGGGTTCACCAGAATGCCTCTTGTTTTCCTCGGGAGTCCTAGAGTGGGTGGGAGTGTCCCTTCTTTTCCTGAGCCAAGTTTCTCAGGAGCTGTGGAACTACTTCCTCA
>BDUI01006120.1:0-10649 GCA_002335545.1 Apodemus speciosus
GATGTCAGGCATAAGTGTTTCTCTAGGCTTTCGGTTTGCAGAGCGCCAGCATGGCTTGACACACAGACCTGCCCAGGATGTGTGGACCAGCCCCTGCTCTGGAGTCAGAGCCTTGGTGCCTGTGCTCCCCTGTGCCAGGCAGGGACTAGCCAAGCCCATGTATGCTGTCCTGCTGAATTGCACCTATGCAAACCAAGGTGACTCTGAGGCCTGACTTGGGGTTCAAGACTGACACGGCCACTTGTGACAGCAGGGAGTGGTCCATGGGCTTAGGCTTCAAGCAGCCCAAAGTGGGCACACTTAGCGGCAGTAGTGTGTCTGCTTGTACAGCCACATGGGTCCCTGAGGCTACAGCCAGGAACAGGGCACGGAAAGGGGCCGTGCAGCCCAAAGGCACCCCTTCGTGTCCCTCTGGTTGGGCCTGACGTTGGTGAGAAGGTCACACAGAAGGTCTCAAGGTGGAGTAAAGGCAGATGGGATGGGCCACCCACTGGACAACCTGAAAACTCACAGGCAACCCAGGCAAGAGGCTGGGGGCGGCGGGGGGGGGCAGCACATCTGGGAAAGCGCACGGAAGGCCAGCGCAGGCGCCAACAGGGAGACTGTGTGGTGTCCCCACTACAGAGTGGTCTCAGCCCTTTTCTCCCCTCAGTGGGGTGTGTGCTTCAGGCCACACCTGCCAGCCCCACCCTCCAAGAAAGAAGCTGGATATGGCGCGGCCGAGAGCCCCGTGGYGGCCCTCACATGTCCACAAAGACCATGAAGCACCAGCCCAGACCCCCGACCAGCAGCATGGTCACGTGGATGCCGGAGACCAGCAGCTCGTTGAGGAGGCGGAAGTCCACCCGCCGGCGCCCCAGCAGCAGCAGCAGCACGGACAGCTTGAGCTGGAAGCGCAGCAGCACCCGCACGCCCAGGTACTGCAGGCAGAAGAGCGCGGCCAGCGCGCCCCACAGGGCCGCTGTGAAGAGGCTGCAGCTGAAGTAGAGCAGGAAGCGGATGAAGCCGTAGAGCCAGCGGGTCTTCACGTACACGTCGAAGTTGTTGTACTTGGTGCGGGCCAGGTGGGAGGCTCTCACCGGCCCGCAGGCCGCGTGCAGGCAGGTGGTGTGCGGGCCGTGGAAGGAGCGCGCCCGCCGCGGGATGGGCATGACCGGCATTGGGCCCGGGCAGCAGTGCTGTTTTGCCGTGGTGGTGCAGTGTCCAGATGGCTAGCATAGGTGTCATCAGCATCTAGGCGCCCTCGGCTGAGCCTTGGGGGAGGTATTGGCCTGCAGGGAGAGATACAAGGAGAGTGCCAGGTGAGCGTTCCTCAAGGGTGGCCCTGTCAGTCWATCCCTTGCCATCCCATGGTTGCACTTATGACTCTTTCCGTAAGTCCACAACCTGTGCAGGCCAAAGGTTAACATTCTACATCACTTTGCTGGGAAAGAAAAGCAACAGCGTGCGGTGGCGGGAGGGACCCCTCTAAGCCYGCCAGTGACAGTGCCTGGGCAGTAGTGCTCTAGCTAAGCTCACTCCTTAGTTTCTCGAAGGCCCATTCCTCTACTGGTTGTTTTCCATAGGCCCATTACTCCTCAGTACTTCCATAGTGAGTGTCTAACAGCAGTCTCCTTCAAGGACACTCCATGCAGAATCACAAAAGGACTGGGAGGATGGCTCATCCCAATAGCGAGACCCTGAGGTCACTTGCTSGGCCTGAACTCTGGCATTGTTTTGGCAGGTTACCGCCTCACCTCTCGATGCTCTTGCTCTGTAAATGGAGGCACCAAGGCCTCTTCCCTGGGGGCTGCCTGTACACAGAAGCATTGCTGGCTTGTCTAGGCTGGGCATAGTGCCACGGTTCTCCAAACTGGGACACAAAGAGAGTTGAACTGGCCCGTGGATCCTTGTTTCACCAAGCAAATGTCATTTGCAGCTGCCTATGTTAATTTGCAGATGGAAAAAAAAAACTAAATTTCAAACTATACGACATTAGAGAGCAAAAGTTGGTAACAGGACAGGGCAACATCGCCACCAGGCTTTTGCGACTTCCACTCTCTCAGCTTCCTTGACCACGGCAGGTCCTGAGCAAATGGCCGCCAGTGCAGCCGCAGCCGAGGCGCGGTGGGAGGAAACCTGTCCCGAGCCGGGGAGGTTTAGCTATGCTTTACCCAGCTAGACAGGGCCACAGTCCTCATTCAGGCGTGTCACTGGACACCGCACAGGAGGGGTTGCATTCTGCAGCAGGTGTACTCGGGTGGAGGTGCACGCCATGGGGGCACGCGTCTCTGCGCACGGGACCCTAGAGCAGGAGGTCCAGTCTCCAGGGCCCGCTAACTCGGTGCGTGGAGACACGGCCCTCAGAAGCCCGCGGGCTACGCGCGACCCCAGCCCTCGGCCCGCATTCTCTGCGGGCACCACTTCCGGTGTCGGGGCGCCGTTGCCGTGGAGACGGCCCTTAGATCCGCGGCCGGTCCCCGCCCGTCCTCGGCGGCTCACCCGGTGCCGTCTCCGTGGCGGTGCCGGTGTCCGGAACCATGCGGCAGGCCGACGGCGCTGGGGACCGGGCCTGCGGTTGAGCCTGCGCCCCAGGGGTGCGACGCCAGGGCAGGCACATGCCGCCGAGGACGGGGTCGCTTCGTGCGGCCCTTCAGTTGCCCCCGACTGACTCTGGCCCGGAGGGGAGGGCGCGCCCGGGCCGGGCCGGAGGCGTTTGTCCCAGCGTGGGAGCCGTAGTGTCGTCCCTCGGCGGCCACCGTAGAGCGGTCTTCACGCCCCCTCCGCCCGCGCCGACTTGGTGAAGCCTCGCAGCGTCCGCCGCGGGCTCGCGCGGAGCATCCAGGAATTCCTCATTATCCGAGGACGCGCGCCAGCGTGCGCGCGCTGCGAGCCGTCCATGACGTCATGGCCCGCGGCCTCAATGCGCAGGCGCAGATGGGAGATCTAAGGAAGCCGAGGCTGGTCGTCTCCTTGTCAGTGCGAGTGTGGGAGGGGCTTCCTCGCTCTGGTGTGAGCGAGTGGTCACCGTTCTGGTGGTGCGGTGGAGCTCTGTTTTCTTGTGTGCCAAGGGACGCCGCTGGCACCCAGGGAGCAGAGACGGTTGCAGATGACGCAATCTCGGGCTTTAGGGCTACTCGCTGTGGGGCACAAGGATCCTGGAAGCGCCAAAAGGAAGAGTTAAGCTGGTGTGTCACCGGCCTCAATGACCTTGCAGGTTCCTACAAACAGGTGTCTTGGGTTTCAGCTGTGTTGTTGCTGTGTGCGTTTGTTGTTTGGGTGTGGAGGGAAGGTTGGGTCAAGCCATCATCCTATGATGGTCCAGAAAGTAGCTTTCCAGGGTTATCCCACATCGGCCCTTCTGTTTACCCAGGTGTCAAATGCAGGCTCCCCGGGAAGAGAAACAGACCCTTTTCAGGAAAGGGGACTCTAGGGCTGGCTGCAAGGCACCTTTGCACTCTACAGGGAAACTTGGAGGCACCAGTCCACTCGAGACCAAGAGCAGCTGTGGCATGTGCGCATCCTGCCTCAATTGCCCAAAATAAATGAATAGGTGTAAAAATAAGCCAGTTTGCCATATGTCATTATACACTCCTCTAATCCCAGCACTCAAGCGGCAGAAGCAGGCAGATCTCAGTAAGTTCCACGCCAGGCAGGTCTACTTAGTGAGAGTACATCAAGCAAACATCTTGGTTCAGTGAGATGGCTTTGTGGGTAAAGGCACTTGCCACCAAGTTGACAATCTGAGTTCCATCTTTGGTACCCACATAACAAAGGTGAAAATGGATGCCCTCATGTTGCCCTCTGACTTACACACACACACACCCTGCACACAGTAGTTATGCTTACAATAAGTCTAAGTCGACTGGAGCCCCTGGACTATGTGACCCTGTCACCCTGGAGTGGTGGTGGTCAGTTTTCTGACCCTCCCCTCCTTTAGCTCCCTCCTTGGTTCTGTGACTTCGCAGGCAAAGTTCTGTTTTTCTGTCCCTCTGTCTCTTTCCGCTTGTCCAGCCCCGCTGCTCCTGTAAGACCCTTCAGAGTCGGCTACACCCCTGACTGAGGGTCTCGCCCTCTGAGGATGGGCCACTGCTGCTGCTGACTGCTCTTGGCCTCTCTCTGGCTCAGAGCCCTCCAGGCCAGACCATTGTACATAGACTGCAAGCGCGTCTCACTGAAGGATGCTCCCTGTTACCGCCACTCTCTTCCTTTGGAGTTCTTGGAAGTGTTGGGTACCACCACCCCACTAACTGATTCCAGAACCCTCTCAGGACCACAGCAGGGTTATCCCCAGGAACAGGACCGAATCTCAATGGTCTTGTTTGCTATAAGCCAGTCCCTTCATAGAAGGTCTCTCTGTCAGCTTCCACTCTGCGGTCTGCTCTGGGCTTCTCTGTGGGCAAGCGCTGGACAGTGGCCTGGCGCCCCCTGCTGGGACTGTGCACGTGGTGTCCCAGACTCTTAAAGGCCTTCAGAGATGGGGGGGGGGGGCGCCCAGGGCACTGAGGGCCCATTTGTGTCTGTGGCTGCTTTGGTCTTTACAGAGTAGTATCAGGAACCCAGTGGCCCTCTTGCCGTCTGCACAGCCTGAGGCGGGTGCAACCCTCACTCGAAATGATGTTTCCCGCACTTTGAGCTTCTCTGCGATCTGAGTGAGGAAACAGGCCATTTGAATCCAAGTAAGTGCTTCAAGGACAACCGCTTAACCTCCATTTCACTGGCAAGGTGAGAGATTTTTCTTAAATGTATTTTCTATGTGGCATGTGCGTCCTGCCACATCATCCTCGCCTCAGACACCACCAGCTGTCATAACAGGTTGTAATAACAGGTTGTAGCAGTGTCCCTTGTCAGCTCTGTCACTGTAGCCCGCTCTTTATTGGTGGCTCATTCCCTACTGGTCCTTGGTGACAGTAATTACTCCTTTACCCCAGGATTCCAAGAGGGGTACCCTTTTTCTCAGGCTGTGGTCATGGTAGAAATGGCAGGTGTTTGCCATGCGGTGGTGGTGCACACCTTTAATCTCAGCACTCTGGAGGCAGGGCCAGCCTGGTCTACAGGGTGAGTTCTAGTACAACCAGAGTTACCTAAACACTGTCTTTTTTTTTTTTTTTTTTTTTTTTTTTTTTTTTTTTTTTTTTTTTTTTTTGGTTTTTTGAGACAGGGTTTCTCTGTGTAGCCCTGGCTGTCCTGGAACTCACTCTGTAGACCAGGCTGGTCTTGAACTCAGAAATCCGCCTGCCTCTGCTTCCCAAGTGCTGGGATTTCAGGTGTGCGCCACCACCGCCCAGCTATTTTTTATTTTTTATTTTGGTGGTGCTAAAGGTTCAACCAGTGTTAAGCACACTAGGCCATCTGTCTGTCTGCCATGTATTTCAGTGAAGTCCACCACTTTCTGTGGGATGTCATTGACCCCAGGCAAGGAACATCCTGAGCTTACAGGCCACACAGGCTGATACACTCCACAGGGCATCCTCTTCCTAGGGACACACTAGCACCCTTGTTTCCTGGGTCAAGGGAAGGCATGTGGCCCCAGCACCCTCTGTCCCTCATCGTTCAGAGTCCTCCCACTCTGTCCGAGCCACTGCGCTGCATCTCAGTCGTTATTGCTGACTAAGTGAGTTATTGCTTCTGCCTGCCCAGAGTCTCAAGCGGGAGGCTCTGGGCCAAGGCTGCCTCTGCTCTCGGCTCTGCTCTGGTGTGAACATGCATGGGACAAGGTCATTCCTGGCTGTTTTGTGCCATTCTAACAGAGCACTCAGAACTGGGTAGCTGTGTTGGGAGCCCAGTGGCCCTCTTGCTGTCTGCACCATCTGAGAACAGATGCAGCCGTCCTTTGAAACAAGCGCTTTCTCATTTTGAGTTTCTCTCTCCTGTGATCTGAGTGAGGAAACAGGCTACAGTAATCTTTAAACACTGCTTCAAGGACAACAGCTCAGCCTCTGTCTTACTGACAAGGAGAGGGCTTGACTAGCCCACCTTTTGTGGATGCTTGCTTTGCACCATGTGTACCCTTTACAGGCGTGCCATGTGAAGGACATTGAAACAGAGGCTGGAGGGTAATAGGCTTCAGGATTGCAAGGCCCAGGGGCCTCAAGATGCATTGACCCACTCCGGTCCGACCGCACAGGAGGACAGAGGCTGCCTTGGATGCTGAAGAAACACCCAGAAAGGCCCTGGAGGCTTTGTGAGAGGCATGAGGAACCACTGGACCACGCTCACAGGGCCACGCTGGTCTGTCTGAAATCTCCCCTGCCCTCGCTCAGTACAGTGCTTCACTTTCCTGAATCTGAGTCTGCAGCCCTCACAGTAAATTAATGATTTAATGACAGAAAAACCCTTAGTCAAGGCCTAAGGCAGAATAAACACTCAGTAAACATTGCCACCAGAACAGGGAATGCTCCTTGGGCTGTGCAGGGCGGAGAGCCCAGCACAGGAGGACAGAGGCGCCATCCTTCCCTCAAGGCCGTTGGCTGGTGGTGGCCATGCCCTTTGAACTACCCAGCCTCGACCTCAGCAGAGTCAGAGAAGTTGGGCTCAAGCTTAGCCTTCCCCAGGTCCAGACACTCACCTGCACCACTCTTGACTGGGTGGTTGTTTGTAGCAGCAGTAAGGATTTGTGGCCAACCTTATCTTTGCTCTGGAGCACGGGTGATCTGCTCGGCTCCCAGGGCACGGCATTAAGATATAGTTTATGGTATGCAAAAGACAAACACAGGCATTTATATGTCACGTGTTACAATATAAATACTAACTTGTACTTCTTTCAAAACTTTTAATGACTTGTATCCAGTCTGGAAGATTTATAGGTCAAAAGGGATAGCTCAAAATGTCACTTTAAACATATTTGTCACTTTGGCAACAGCACAAAAAAAAAAAAAAAACTGGAAGATACCGCACTCAGAAATAAATCATAAATGGGTGCATCTTAAAAGAGGTTTATTTTGGTCGTTAATGGTTGATAGGCCCCCCAGTGCAGGATTTAAAGTTAAATTATGCAAAATCAAAAACAAACCTTATAATACTTAATCAACCATGCATAAAACTGTCAGACCCAAATAAATTCTCTCAATTAACTTGCTTCAGATTGTGATTGCATTCACTAATTTAATCAGCCCCAGAGTGATGTGGAGGCTAGGTAAAGATGAGTTCCTGTGCACACGCCCTAAGGGGGGTCAGGCAGGGCCCCAAACCCAGGCAGTAGCCCCACGTCCATGGGGACCACAGAGGAAGCATGATCTGTATCAAATTGCTTCATTTGCCACACTGGGGATGAACCCCAGTGAGCCTGGAGGTTCCCCCTGTCCCTGACCCTACATTTTAGTGTGAGGTATTTGGATCCCTCAGAAGGGACCCATTGTTCTTGTTTCTCCAGTCACCCTGGGGCCCGGGAGTGGATGAAGCCTGAAGCCTCAGCCCAGGCCTGGGTGCAGATGCTTTATTGTTTTTATTTAGCAGAAAAGGGAAGGTGGCGAGGCCCTGAGTCTGCATTCTGCTGTGTTTCCTGCCTGGCCATGTGGAACGAACATCTCTTGTGTCTGTGCCTTCACGGCAGCTATGTTATACTCAGCACACCCCGCCCCCTCGCTCCCGTCCCTCTCCAGTAGTCAAACGCGAGCTGGTGCCAGGCTTCTGTAATTATAAATAATGCCACAATGAACATCCTGGTAATAAATCTGTGGGCATTCACACTTCCAACAAGTCCCTTGGGATGGGTTGGCCAACTAGCCGTGACAAACTCTTCAAGAGTCTGGACACCAGACACCAGACAGGCATTCTGTTTCGCTGGCTGCACGGAAAGATCCCTGCCCACTTTCCTTCATGGAACTCCAAGCGTGGGGTCCTCTGTAATACCTGTGCTTTCCCTGGGAACAGACTTACTCTCTGGCAAACCAACCAGCTGCTGGCTGCTTAAGGGACTTGGCCTCAACCAGCCATCTTCACAGCAAGGGCAGACAGGGCTATTTGAGGAGCATCCCAGTGAGGCCCCAATGCTGGCATCCTCGGGCTCAAGAGTGTCTGGGGCAGGACCTGAGGCTGCCTGGCAGCTCCAAACATGAATGGGTTGGGCTTGAGTAGGCTGTGGAGTGAGCGTGCACTAGGGAGTCGGGAAATTTTGAACTCTGTGGCCAGGTGGCAGTGCAGAACACTGCAAATGCAAGAGGCTGGTGCAGGGGTGTGCAGGAATGGGGGATCCCAGCCAGTCCTGTTGGTACCGGGCACTCCGGACTCTCTGAATCTCTGGACAAATTTGTTGGAAACAAATTGGAATGAGAGTCTGACTGGAGATAAGGGTTTCAAGTGAAGTCCCTGAACCCTAGGGCAAGTGGGGCCCCCGGGGAGGTGCATTCTGGCGTCCTGCTCTTGGGGTCCTCGGCTGGATACCCAGAGCAGACTTGGCACAGGCATCAGGTGGCCCCTCTTCTGGGGTGTCTGAAGACGGCTCAGTGTACTTACATATAATAAATAAAGAAATCTTTAAAAAACTTTATTTTTATGTATGTGAGTGCCCCATCTGCATGTAAACTTACATGCCAGAAGAGAGCATCAGATCATACTATAGACTAGAGATGGGTGTGAGCCACCATGTGGGTGCTGGGATTGAACTCAGGACCTCTGGAGGAGCAGACAGTGCTCTTAACCCCTGAGCCATCAACTCCAGTCTAGTTGTTGTCTTTTTGAGACAGGGTTTCTCTGTGTAGCCCTGGCTGTCCTGGAACTCACTCTGTAGACCAGGCTGTCTTCGAACTCACAGTGGTCCACCTGCCTCTGCCTTCAGAGTGCTGGAATTAAAGGCCTGCACCACTACCACCCAGCTTCACTTAAAAATTTAAATTAATTATTTTAATTAATTACAGAGACAGGGTTTCACTCTGTAGCTCTGGCTAAGTTGGAACTCACTATGGAGACCACGTTGGCCTTGAATCCTCCTGCTGTGCTGGGATTAAAGACATGAGCCACTAAGCCTGGCATAACATCATCATCATCATCATCATCATCATCATCATCATCATCATCATTGGTAACTAGGATGTGCCTACAGTGGAAGATCAAATGATGTCGACCTGAGAGATCTGACAGACCATGCTCAGGAATGCTTGCTCCTCCTCTCCCTCCCTTTTGCAGTCTCTCTCTACTATGTCACACAGCATGAAATGTACCATTTTGTCTTGTCTGTCTATAAGCACACAGTGAACTTGTTGTGGCAGAGCATGATTGCCATCAAGGAGACCAAAAAAAGGGGGGGGGGATTCAAAGACAAAACCAAGACCAATTCCACCAAGGCACAACCCATCAAACCGGTTTCCTGGGCAAGGAGCTGCTTGTTGGGACATGGGTGCCACCTAAGTAGCCACACCGGAAACTCTCATCCCAACATGGATAGAATGTTCCCATAACTGCATAGGTGGAACAACCCCCCTTTAACTAACCTGCCACGATCTGCATACCCAGGCTGCCGCTGTAATCACCACCACTAGGCCACATGCAATTAGGGCTGAAAGATGGAAGGTGCAGGAGGGAGGGGTTGAGCTATCAGGTGGAAGTCCAGGGTCTTCCCTTGTATCCTCCTTCTTGAGAGAAGGCAGCAGTCCCCAGGCCCGATCCCATGAGTGACTTGTAAGTGGTCACATAGCTGCTGTGTTAAAAACAAGGACCGTCAGGCCTGAAGGGTGGTCATCTATAACAGCTACCACCCACGGATTCCTCTCATCCTCCCGTCTTTCAGTCTGTCCCCATGAGCCCCAGTGCCCACCTCCGCAGGTCTGCCTGCTCCAGACTGCTCCTCTCAGTGGTCCTACAGGACCCATGCACACACCTGTGCCTGAATCCCGGAGCTCTTTCTGCACCTGAGCACAGACTTCCTCACTAGTCTTTTCAGCTGTGTGGGCTTCCTAGGGTCGGCAGTCAGTGTGGATCTGGTGTCCCTGCTGAGGACGCATCAAGTCTGGGTCCCAACGTATAGAGAAGCCATGTGGCCTGATCCATCTGGCAAACACATCCTCGGGTTCATGTGGCATTCGTGCCCGTCCASCTGTGATGACCATGGCTCCTCTGGTTCATTCCTGAAGGACCGACGCTTCTCTGAGAGGCAGGCACCCCCGACGCACAGGTGGAGCCCCAGTTCAAATCCTGTGGTTTGAGGCCTCTGGGCCTTGCTCACGMTCCTCCTCCTCCTGACCCTGGCCCTTTTCACCCTCCCAGTTTCTCCTTTCTGACCATTTGTGGCTCAGTTCGACCCTCCACTTCCAGCATATTGACTAATTATATGTCGATTTGACACAAGCTAGGGTCATTTGGGAATGAATAATTAATTTTAAATTAAAAATTCACACAATCCACCTTTATCCCATTCTCCTCCCAGGCCCACTCCCTATTGTTATGACCTTCCCCAAAACAGGAGGAGGAGGAGGAGGAGGAGGAGGAGGAGGAGGATGCTTCTACGGGGTTGCTCTGAAGGACATTTCTTGATTGATAATTGATGGGGGAGGGCCTGGTCCACTGTGGATAGAGCCATCCATGGGCTGGTGGTCCTAGGTGCAGTAAGAAAGTGAATTACTGGTGGTGGTGGTGGCACTTGGGAGGCAGAGGCAGGCGGATTTCTGAGTTCGAGGCCAGCCTGGTCTACAAAGTGAGTTCCAGGGCTACACAGAGAAACCCTGTCTCAAAAAAAA
>BDUI01006120.1:51705-65325 GCA_002335545.1 Apodemus speciosus
AACTCCCTCAGGTGTGGACCGATGACCTGCTGTGGTCTGATTTGCATCTTCCTGATGACTGAGGCTAAGGAAGAGGCCAAAGAGGCTCAAAGGGGGGGGGGGGCTAGCCCAGTGACTGCCAGGTCTCTCGCTGACCAGAAGTAAGCTGAGTTCCCACCCAGAGTTCTCCATGAACTACTCCCTCAGTCTTTCCTCCAGGGAAGTTCCAAGACTTCCCTTGATCACACATCTCCACCCCATGCCCTACCCCAGCCTCTGARGTTGGGGGACCTATCCCGATGTGAAACAGTGCAGCTAGCACAACTGCTGCCCAGAGAGAGGCACCAGCACAAGGCTGAAGCTGTGGCCACCTCTAGTGATCAGTAACGGACCTGTGGGACTTGCAGGGAACCCTGGGCAGTCACCCTGCATCCAGTACCCCACGCCCACCCCTCTTGCCCTGTCTCTGAAGATGCCAGGCTCACTCAGCCTTGCAGAAATGCCTGCCTCCTACCTCCTCGACAGTGCGGGGAGAATCCACGCAGGCTGCCTGTCTTCGGTAGTATCCGTCGGGGCGACTCCACTCGACTCCACTCCCACTGCCCCCGCAGGCTACAGAGCCCAGGCCTTTCTCAAGCATGATCTTGGACTCTATCCATATGTCCAGACATGGCAGCTACTTCCTGGTGTCACACCTGCTTTGGAAATGCCAAGAGGGGGTCGCTGGTCAGGGAGGAACGACTTTATGGTAAAAAATGAGCAGCGGTTGCATCTGCTCCAGGAGGGTGGGAGCCATCACCTGAGGTCGCCCAGGCAGATGGATGAAAACTCTGCTTATGAAGTCACTGCTCCCCTATTAATTAGGGGGGAGGGGCCCTCCCGTGCTGCCGCGGACCACACCAGTGGCCAAAAGCTTGTCAACATTTTCCAAGGAGAATGAAAATGTAAATAGCTTTCAGATCATTCAATGTCACCAAGGTATGGAAGAAGGTGGCTACATGGGTCTCATTTATCTCGCTGTGGATTTAAAGAGCTTTTTTCTATTAAATTTCCTAAAATTAATGTTTTATGTTGCTCAGAGTAATTTGAACAATTATGGGCTTAAAGAATTGATCATTACAGCCCCTGGGATTTAGCACTCCACACTGGAACCTTTGAAACYCTTCTGATTTATCGCAGCGGCTACTCCACAGGAGCTGCCCTGGAACAGGACTCTTCCAGCCACGACCCTCGTGAGCAGCTTGGGGGCTGATCCAGTGGCAGATGGTAGGGTGGGGAAGAGGGGAGGGTCCATCCCCAGGTGTCCTAGACTGAAGGGGTCCTAAGTATGAATTTTGCATATAAGACATAAAAGCTTTTGTGTGTGTGTGTGAGTTTATTGGTTGAAATCAACTGCCCCTGCCCCTTTTAGGCAGGGCACTATGTGGCACATGCTGTTTTTTAAATGGAGCTGGGTTTGAATTCCTGATCCTTGTGTCCAAGCCTCCCAAGTGCTAGGATTACAAGCAGTGCCACCAAACCTGTAGGTAAAATTGCCCCCGCCCTGCCCTTTAAAAAAAAATCACTGGGATTCTTCCCTTTAAAGATACAATGCCAGTTGCTAGTCTCAAAAGTTAACAAAGCCCAAGTGGGTGATCTCAGCCTCCCCAGTCCCCACCATTCCTCTGCTTCCCACCCAAAGCCCAGGGGACTTTCCTGCTGGCGGGCTGATGAGCAGATGGGCACGGGGCTGGCCCACGCCATCCTTGGGCAGGGCGTCTCTGCGATCAATCAAGAGATACGTTCAAAACACAGGCAGGCAGGCAGGCAGGGATTCAGGACCCTGCACACTCTTCTCCCTTACCTAGGGCTAGTCCCTGTCAGCGGCACCCCACCCCCGCCTCTAGGGTACTTTAAACCTTCTGGAGTCTGAGGCTCCTGGGACAGGCCCTGGGGAGACAAGGCACAGGATCCTGAATTTCAGATGCATACCCCACTCCTGCACCACCCGCAGTAGATCCCTTCAGATCATCCCCGCGCAGAGCTCCACCTCTCCCCGCCGGGTCTGAAGACTGCTGGGAGCCTAGGTCCTCTCTGTACCCAAGGTCCGGGACCTTCCCGGTCCGACACCTGCCGGGGAGGAGGGCTTAGTTGTGAGGCCAGTGTCTGCTTTCGGACTCCTGCAGCTTGAGCTTGAGCAGAATGGGGAGGGGGACACGCGTTTCTGATCCTTGCTTCTGTGCAACCACTAGTCTCCAGGCCTCTGGGGGGCTAGGGAGGATAATTAGATAGCCATCCTATTACRGTTGTTCAAATAGGGAAACTGAGGCAAGCAAGATTACTCAAATGAGCACACTCGGGATCTGCATAGGTGGGCGGTACCTCAGTCGTTCGCCCTCAGCGCCACCCCATTTCCTGCTACTTCGGGCGCTAAAGTTATCGACAAGGCCAGCTGGAGAGAGCCAGAGGGGCTCAGCAGACCGGRGGAGGGCCCGAGGGGACGCTTAGCACTTCATTAACCTGTCAAGGCCTAAAAKGTCCCAAGAGGCCTGGGGTGAGGGGCTGTAGGCTGGGCTGGTGGGCGGGGCTGTRGGCTGGGCTGGTGGGCGGGGCTTGAGCTGCTGTCTCTTCAAGAGTGCCTGTCTCCCTAAAAGAAAATTCAAATTCATCTCTTCCACCTCAGTTCTCGGCCTCTTGCACAGGACCGTCCCTCTGCCATGCCTAGTAGATCCCAAGAGTGTGTACCCTTACCTCCCTATTAGTAGTTCCAGGACAGCTAGGCCTACACAGAGAGACCTGCCTAGGGGCAGGGGGTGAGGGGTGCTCTTACTCACCTGTTGTACTGGGTGGCATGGTGACTCATATTCTCCCAAGTCCCAGGCAGTTCAGAATAGATCTGTAGGTCTGGGGAGTAGGACTAGGAAGGCCCCCCTTTTTCCCACAGCAGGTGCCCCACTGGGATAAACCCTCCCTGCTCTGGACCTCAGTCTCTCTGTGGGCAGCAGCCCGTGCATCCGTGTGGGAAGGCTCTGGAGACAGCTCTGTGAAGAGTTCAGGAACCCAGTAATGGGAGTTCCCAGGCCTGGCTCACTAAGGTCTGCGAAAGCACTGTGAATGCCAGAAGGCTAGTCCTTCAACTTTCTCTCTGCACTTTTCAGGGCCAATTTTATCAGGCCACTCTCCCTGCCTCTCTCCCACGCTCCTTCCCTCCCTGGGGCCTGGCTGTCTCCTTAGTGAGAAGGGTGGGTGCTGGAGATCTGCACAAGGTGCCTGAAAACACCCAGTAACAGCATCGGATGGTTCAGCTGATGCCCATTCAAGAGAGCCAAGGCTCCGCGGAGGTCAGGAGAGGGAGAACAGATCCCCCACTTTCAAGCAGCCTTCCCTGGGCCACGCCAACAGTTTTCTGTACTAGTGAAAGCCCTCAGAAGGGGTCAGCCCCATAGACCTGCGGAAGGGYKGGTGTGTTCCCATCACCGCTGCTTCCCCCGGTCGCTACTGAACACAGCCTCACAGGTGTGTGGCCCTGCCTTGACCTTTAGGAATCTCTTTCAAGGGCTCTGTCATTTTTCTTTAGGGTTCACAGAAATCAAGTCACTGGCTCTCACTGGCTCTAGGTTACACAGCAAGTTAGCAGGGCAGGTAAGACTGGCTTGAGTCATTTTGGAGCCTTCTCATGGCACTCCCTGCTGTGTTTGGTGGCTCCTTGAACATCCTACACCTTGGCCTTGGCCCTCGTCCCCTCTCCCCCRTGAATGGATAGTCAAGYCYRTGCCTATCTCCAGGGCTCGGTGGTTTAGAAAATATACCAGAGAGAGCAGACACCAAATTGATACCAGGGGCCTGTTTTAGCCGCTCCGGCACCACTACACTGTGAGAGGACACTCCCTACCCCAGCAACAATCTCGTCTGTACCTCCGGGCTCACTAAAAACATAGGCCTCCTAGCACTGAAACTGACAAATTTATTGAAGTTTTGGAAAGAGCGGATCACGAGGGAATAAATAAAAGTCACAGGATGTTTACAGAACCAACAGGTAGCCAAGATCCTGGTTTCCAGGAATGATTTTAAGTTACACATGGTCGARCTTTGTGTCTGAAACAGCTTGGATTGGGAGGACCCCAGCCCAGCCTCCTCCAGTGGGGGAGATCTCCTGGTCCGGGCTGACAGAACCATCTCGCACCCTGCACGGGACCACAGTCTGTTTGGCAACAGTGTCTATCCATGGTGCACAGTTCTGCTCTGCACCTGAGGGAGGCTGTGCCTCAGGAGAGGGGACTTGTTCTCACAGTTAGAGACTACGCCTTAGAGAGGGGCTCCAGAAAGCTCCACTTCCTCCACACGCTGCATTCCAGAACAGARTGATCTRGAGACTCCAGGGAGGGAGAGCCGGCAGCAGTAGGGAGGAGAGGTGTGCTCCCAGGCTCTGTCAGTGGCCAGGGAGGACACGAGCGGTCTTCTACCAAGTCCCATCAGAAGCCATGAAGCAAGTTGTTATTATTGTTTTATGCTGGGACATTAGGGAGGGCCTGGCCTCCTGCCCTGTTGGAAATAGCAGCAAGGGTTAACTGGCCGGTAAAGAAAGAGAAATGCTTACAAGAAATGGTCAAGAATCGCTGGCTTGAGGATAGCCACCAGGCAGGCCACCCTGTGTCCAAGGAAAGGCCATGGAGCCCCTCGGCCCCAGGGAACAGCCAGAGAGCCTGGAAGTGAGACAGTCCCTATTCTCTCACTMGGGAACTCTGTCCTTCCCTCAGAGGTCCTTGGAATGGACAGCATGGGGTGGGGCTAGCTGCCCACCCAGAGGCAGCACCAAGACCCCTGAGTTAGAGCCAGGGGAGCCGGAGGCCTCCGTCAGAACTGAGCATGATCCACTTCATCCAGCCAGGAGGCAGGGCTAGCAGGAAAGTCTGGGTAGCCACCACTGCTCTCTGTGGACAGGTCAGAGCTGGGTCCATTTCCAGCCAGCACCCTCATGGGTGGGGGCCCACCTGGGGGCCCTGAAGGGACAAGGCCCAAGTTGGTGTCTGGGTATACCAGGCTGGAGAGGAGAGGCTGGGGGCCAGGAAGGCTCTGGGGGGCTGCAGGAGATGGGGGGATGCCATAGGGACTGCCTGGGCGCAGCTCTCGGTATTGCTCCGGACCTGCCAAGCCTCCGTGCTCCAGCGCAAAGCTGCCCAGGCCGCCTACAGGCCGGCCCAACGCAGGGGCAGGCTCTCCCAGGCTGCTGTACAGGCCATTAGCAGGCCCCATGTCAGCCATGGACGGCTCATCTGCAATAGAAAAGAGAGCTCTGCTGAGAAGCCCACCCCTCTATCAGGACACTACAGGCTCCTGAACAGAGGAGACTGCCTTATAAACCAGGACAAGTGGGCCAGCGACAGTCTCTTCAGCACTCTCAGAATTTAGGCCAACTTCYTGCCTCACCCCTCACTCCTCTACCCAGAGCCCCTTCAGCTGCACCCTCCAAGGAAGGCTCTGGTCTCTGTTCAGAGAGGCTTGCTACCCCAGCCAGAGCCCAGGATGGGGCAACTCTGGGGGAGTGCGGAGGGGGGGGGTCTCATTTCATAGATGAGAAAATGTAAGGGTCGAGAGCCTGTGCTAGTAACCGAGGTCACAATACAGCCCCAAACAGAAGTGGGTATTAAGGAGGGCAAGCAGCATTCCTGGTGTAGAGAATAAGAGTTGGGTCCCTCGCAGAAGGACGGAAGTATCTTCTCTGCCTTCGGGAAGCTTCGTATCGTACAATCCCAGAGCTCAGGAACAAGGAGCCTGAGGGCCAACGGGGATTCTCCCCAGAGAGTCAGCCCGGAGGCCAGCCCGAGTTACCGCGGCCAACTTACCAGTGAAAGAGACTTCGGCGTCGCTGTCCTGCCCCTCCTGGATGCTCTCCTTGTCGGACTTGGAGCTGCCGCGGGAGCGCTTCATGTTGCGGAAATACTGTCCCCAGCGCTGGCGGCCCGCGTCCTTCTTCAGTCTCTTTTCCTTGGCCCGGCGGTTCTGGAACCACACCTGGGGGGTAGGGATGGTGAGTGGCCGCCCGGCTTCCCGCGGAGCGCGTGGCCCTGCCGGGGCCGGGGGACCGCGGCGGAGCGCTGACCTGCACCACGCGCATGTCCAGGCCGGTCTCGGAGGAGAGCTGCTCGCGCACGTGGCGCGCCGGCTTGGGCGAAGTGTTGTAGGCGCTCTTGAGCGTCTCCAGCTGCTTGGCGGTGATGGTGGTGCGCGGCCGCTTGGCGGTGGCCTCGGCTTCTGCGCGGGACAAACGGTGAGGCCGGCCAGCCCGCTCCGGCCGCGCTAGCCTGCGCCCCGCGCTTCACCCCCTCCGAGAGCCCCGCGTCGATCTCCGGATGCCCGTGGGGCCCTGGCTCCCAAGCAGAGGCCGCCGGTGGGACCGCGGAGCGCCGGCGGACGGGCTCTGAGTTAGGAACCCGCAGCGGTGCTCATCGCGGCGGCCAGACGCGGTCCTCGACCCCCAAATTCTAAGCGTTTGTGCAAATCAGGTCTTCACGGTCAAGGACGTTGGGCTGCTAATTCTCTCAAAGCGGGCAACCTCCTGTTTCCGCCGATGTGACTGCTACTGTAGGCTCCCCGGAGCGGTCTGCCTGGGGCTTCGGGTCGCCCCACCTCCCAGCACCAAACCAATTCCCCGTCCCCAGCCTCCAGGACTGAGCGTTTCCCTCATCGCCCGGGAGGGCCATCTCCGCCCACTGACCTCGCTGCTTGGCTGTTTCGTAGTCCGCCTTGCACACCAGCCGGCTGTCTTCCATGAGGTAGAACTCGTCCCCCGTGGCCAGCTGCCGCTTGCAAACCACGCAGGCGAAGCAATGCAGGTGGTACACGAAGTCCTGGGCGCGGCGCACCACCTGCGTGGGCGGGATGCCCAGCTGGCATGCGGCGCACTTGGTCCCGAAGCGCCTGCAGGATGCACAGGGTGCGACTCAGCGAGGGACTCCTTCGCCTGGAGCGGGTCTCAAAGCAGCCAGCTCCCAGCGCCTGAGGCGCGATCGATCGGGAAGACTCTATCAGCCCCGCCTGCCCTGCAGCCTGGGCAGAACTACAATGGCTTGGGTAGCAGAACCTGCTTCTCGCTGTTGGGAAAGATGGGTCGAGAGGGCCACGACCTTACCTGGGTCAATTCCCTGAGCTCTGAGAACCCGAGCTTCCCAGATATTTAAGGAACAAAAACAAAAACGTATTTTCAGAGGGAGAGCAAGTCTCATACAATTCTACAAATTTGGGTTAATCTTTTTTTTTTTAATTTAACAACTGCTTTTATGGTTTATAAAACAAACTACTCTAAAAAGTAATGTCGGGGCTAGAGATTCGGCCGGACTGGGTGATTAAGAACACTGATCGCTCCTTCAGAGGGTCTGAGTTCCATTCCTAGCACCCACAAGACAACTCACAATCATCTGTAATTCCAGTTGCAGGGGATCCGATGCCCTTTCAATCTTCCAAGGGCACCGGGCATGCAGGTGGTGCATAGTATGAATATGTAACCACTTACATATACACATAAAATAAAATTTTAAAGCGTCACAGGAAACTCTATCCTGAGCTTGGCCAGATTCCAGAGCGCCCTGTTTGGGTAGGGACCTAGGTGTGATGCTCACTCCCAGCCTCTTTCTCCCAGCCCTCCCTCCTTCTACTCTTCAGCGAGCTGTGGAAGCAGTTTGGCAGCCAGCTTACTTAAAGAAGTCRTCTTTGCAGTAGACACTCTCCCCGCGGCTGAAGCAGCGTTCAGCCAGAGGGACGTGGCAGTCACTGCATCTGAGACACTTGCTGTGCCAATGTCGGTCCAGAGCCTTAAGGATGAAGCGGTCCAAGATGTGCTGGTCGCAGCCTGCGCACATCGGGATCTCTGTGGACACAAGAAGGAGCCAGGTCATGGGGCCACAGACGATGCCTGGCGGCCCTGTCGTCAGCCGGCATCAGCCTGCAGGCTCGGGCTGTGCAAGGATCTGCCTTTCTGCCGCCATCTCCTATCAGCTTCTGGGTCCTCCGGGTTCCCCAGGGAGGGTAGTGCTCAGATACTGTATCCTGCAGCACCTCAGTGTCACTGCAGTCAAGGGAAAGGGAAATAGGTCTAGAAATGTGTCTGCAGCAGGAAAGTGACCAGGCTGTACTGGGAGCACTACAGAGTGTTTCCAGCACCAGACAGGTCATGTTCATCTCAAACCAAAACCTCATTCTTGGGGCGATCTGGAAAGCCAGGACGCATAGGCAGCAGAGGATGGCCCCTGGTCCTGGAAAGGCTCGATGCCACAGTGTAGGGGAATACCAGGACAGGGAAGCGGAAGCGGGAGAGGGGTGATTGGGGAACAGGGGGAGGGGAGATGACTTATGGGATTTTCCGGGGAAGGGGAACCAGGAAAGGGGAAATCATTTGAAATGCAAATAAAGAATACATCTAATAAAGAAGAAAGAAAGAAAGAAAGAAAGAAAGAAAGAAAGAAAGAAAGAAAACATGTCCTTATTAGCGAGGGTGAAGACCACACATGGAACAGAACATCACCACCCTTTGGGATTTTGATCAACAAAGTATCTTAGCCTCACTCTGCAGAGTTCCAACAAAGTGAGGCTGTCCAGGCTGGCCCCCTGCCTGGGGCATCTAAGCTATGAATAAGTAGATGCTGTCCTCACATGGATGGCAGTAGGTATTTATAAGAGCACTTGCTATGTTTTTTTAACACACACATATGCTTTTCGTATGTATGTATGTATGTATGTATGTATGTATGTATGTATGTAAGATCTGCTGTTCAGGTGTGAGCTGCGGTGCACAGTAGGCGACTTCAACTCTCTATTCCACCGATTCTTCTAGATTCTTCTCACATCTAAGTTCTCATTCCCCAGCAACTGCAGCCCTCGGGGAAACTAGGTGGGAATAATCTAAAGGTGCCTTTCAAGAGCCAGGGCAGTGTTTAGGGCTCTTCATGTTCATGGGRTAAGGAGCTCCCGGTWATTTAGGGAAGGTTACTGGAAAAAGGAGAAGCATGTGCAGGACCCAAGGCCCATTCATGTCACACCCACACCAGTGTCTTCACAYCTCTAGCTGCAGACAGCTAGCTCCAGGCTGGCCTCCACTGGTGAAAGGACTTAGAAAAGGACTGTCCCACCTCCCTCCAGCACTGGCCACAAGCCTGCGATGGATGCTGTCCCGCACTGAGCAAAACCACATCTCCGAGTGTGGACATAGAGATCGATTGTAGCTCTACCTGAGCACCACCAGAACCGTCTTAAGGCCGTAAGGATACCCAGAAGAGAGTGCGGTGGCCGGACAGGCCATACACGGCCAATTCAGCACCCAGGCACGGACAGCGCCTCGGCCAAGAAGCCCACAGCGGAGAGACCCGCATCCTACAAAAGCCGTCGCCACCCTCAAGCCTCCCAGTGAAGCCCCCCTCGAGCTCCTCTTGCTTACGTTGCATGGGGAACTGCAGTCTCAGTACAGTTTCCTACACAGAGTTGGGGGGCCTAGTGGAGCTTCGGAGCCACCAGCGCTCTAGGAAGCCTCACAGAGCTCTGGAACCTGGCTTACCAAGTCTTCCTCMTTTTCTCATCCTCCCCTCCGGTCTCTTTCTCCCAGCCCCTGCGGCTAACCCATCCCATAAACCACTGGAAAATAAATAAGTAAGCTAGTAGGTCATATCCGACTCCTCAGTCTGCATAGAATCCTTTTCCCGCCTGCTTCGACGGACCTTCTGCCAGCCTAACTGCCTCTTCCTATCCTGTTATATCTCAGCCTGCAAAAACGGAAGAGCGCTCTTATTCCCCAGAACCAAAGCCCTGCAAAAAGACTGGTACTACCAAGAACCTGGGGATCCGGACAAGTCCCACTTTCCCCCTGTAATCGCGTCTTGACCACCRGCCTACTAGTGCAGACACTAAGACTCAACTCGGGAGATGTGTGGTTCAGCAAGCCCGGCCCCGATCCCTCTGAAAACGGGGAAGGGACTGAGTGAAGGCAATTCCTAAGGAGACAYCCCTGCTCCCTGATTCCTGAAACATCTTCTCATGCTCCCTCCAGCCCAGGGGCCTTAGTCAGCTCAGAGCTACAGAGGGTCCCCTAAACCGTTCCTGAATCACCAAGGGCTCCCAATGCCAGGGCAACACCGCACGGGGGTCGGGGGGACGCACTTTGGAGGTTGAGGCGCCTTTGCTTAGCCATGCCAGAGCCCCTCAGACACACCCTGTCCAGATACCCGTGACTTCCGCTGGCCTCCGCGCAAGGGCCAGGAAAAAAAAAAAAGAAAGAAAGAAAGAAAAACGAGGGCACCTGGGCCTGTTCAATGCAGCCCCTCCGTCGGGCACCCACCTCGGCGCAGGTCAGCCCTTCGCGCCAACAGCGCCAGCAGCAGGTCTCCGCCCGCGGATTCCCGGGACGGGTCCAGCTCCCCGCGAGCTTCCATGGGGCTAAGTGCCTGGTGCTGCCGCCCTCCGACCCTGAACTTCCCCCGGGTCCGGCGAGGCCACCGCTACAGAGACTCCGAGCTGGCGTCGGAGAGACTCGTGTCGCTGCTGGGCGCTGTGCCCACGGGAGGCCTCTGGGCGCCAAGGCTCCGGCCCGCGGAGGGCGGAGCAGCGGGGGGCGGGGCCGCGGGGCGGGGCCGGGCCGGGCCGGGGGTCGCAGAGACGCTCCGGAGGCCGCTGGAGGCCACTGAAGGCTCCGCGAGCCTTTCTGCTGGAACCGAGGTGCCTGGGAGCTGTCCGGCTTGCACTTCCCGAGGACGGAGACAGCGCTGTAACCACTCAAGGCTTCCTACAGGCGCTCACCCCTGCCCCAAACAAGTTCGCTAAGGCTCCCGGAAGGGAGGGGACTGCATTCTCTTTGCTCACGTTTAGACTCTGAACCGGAGCTGGAAATCATTGGGATCACACCTGGTCAGCAGAAGGGCAACCTGACAGTCACCGAAGGAACGTGGTGGCAAAGGGGCCACAGTCGAGCTGCGAGGAGCTCGATTTGAAGGCTCCCCAACTCTGACACGTCTGGACCCCACCACTGGAACTGCCGCCTGGAGCAAGCGCGGGGAGAAGGAACGAGTCTTAGGACCTCAGATCCGGTGTCCTCCGCGGAACACACCGAGACTCTAGGTCAGAAAAGGGTTGAGTTGCGGAAACCCTGAGATCTAGCCTCMCTTCCGTACCCCAACTCCTTAGAACAATCCCTGCACCTGGATTTCCACATCTCATTCCCATTCGAACAGGTGAGCTCACTAGAACCCTATCCTTGCGTGAGCCCTCACTGAGGGCTCCCAGTACCTGGCCAGGAGACAGCGCCAGAGCCGTGCGCTCAGGGTAGGAACTAGAATCCAGCAGGGTGTAGTGCCCCGGTAACTGTTAGGAACACCTAGAAGTGTTTGCGGAATCAGCAGGTTGCCGCCACCCCCGTTTCCTCTACTTGCCCTGTTCTGCCCCCATCCCTGGTACTGTGGCCAGAATGGGAAGGGTGAATGAAGGGACACAAGCTTGGTCCCGGCACATCTGCTGCCTCAGAAAGAGCCCTGTGCGCACAGCCATCCCTTCATGTTGCTCCGTACTTGTTATTCCGAAAAGGTCAGGGAACACSGGCTTGGAGTGAAATGGGTGCTGGGTGAGCCGGGATGTGAGCCATTGAGTGTCAGCTGCTGCAGAGGCAGTGGGGCGGGGGCCATGTGTGGCTAGCCTAGGGAAGGGGCGGCTCCACACGGCTGGGCATCTGGCTTGCCGCCAACAATGCCTCCATTATTTTCCAACGTCCACGGCAATGAAATGGCCCTGGGGATCAGAGTTCAAGCGGAGACTTGGCCTGGGGATCCTCGCCGCAAGCCAAAGCAGTTCTGGAAGCTGTGGGGCATTCAATCTCGAGGGTCCTTTATGCTCCTCATGCTGTTCCTTCTGAGCGTCGTCTCAGGCCAGCCCCAGGCTTTCTGGTCACTGCTCACCCTGTAGCCTTCCTGCCCTCCCTGCCTGCTATCACTTTGTACTTTTTTCTCCGCAGTCACTCCTACGTCACTCCCTCCCAGTTACCCCTCTGCATTCTGTCTCTAATCTTCTTCCTGCCTGGCAGGGAGACCTGTGGGTTGCAATGGCTCTTACCTGGAGTCCTGCTGAAGGTAGAAAGGGCAGAAGCTCCAGGGGCACCGGGCCGCTCTCGGTGGCACTCGAGTCCTGCTTCTAGCAGCATCGCAGTCACTAATCCAGTGGTTCGTGCCCCCGTGTTCCCTGGAGTGCTGGACTGCTTTCCGTCCTTGGCCCACGCATTGGGCCGGCGCTGTCCGCGGTGCTGAAGGAGGCACCAGCGTGCTGGGGACCTTCACCAGCCTGCCCCGCCCCTCCTCTGTCCCCGCCCTAGGCCCCTTCCAGGCCTGGGCAGGCGGAGTCAGGCTGGCGTCACCCCAGGGCTGGGTTTGACTAGTGTATTATTCGAGGTGGCCTTTTCTCAGGACCTTCCTTTACCTATCACTGTGGCTCCAACAGAGGTGC
This sequence comes from Apodemus speciosus, assembly GCA_002335545.1. Classification (NCBI taxonomy): domain Eukaryota; kingdom Metazoa; phylum Chordata; class Mammalia; order Rodentia; family Muridae; genus Apodemus; species Apodemus speciosus. Next base: position 64,132 of record BDUI01006120.1, read on the forward strand.
CATGTTCGTATTATGCGGGTTTAGGAGCCTCCGTGGCTGTTAGCCTGGGACTCCCGTCCCCACGCCCTCCCCGGTGGAATGRATTCTGGGTCCAAAGGCTTTCTGCTTGCAGGCACAGATCAGAAGCCTCCCGCTACTGCGGTGGCCTACTCAACCACCTGCACCCAGTACTCTGCAGGCAGATTTTAGACCTYCACTCCAACCCCTACTTCCGGAAAAGGGTCATGTGTGCAAACCCACCAGCTACTGACGAGCGAGCGAGCTGAAGGATCCTGAGTTCCCAGGCGYCTGCAGGGCAATCTGCTCCAGGCTCGGAACAGACAGGAGGGAAATTTGGCGAGAGGCTCTGCCCAGCTTCTAGGTTGCCTGGCTGGTCCTCCCAGGCTCCGGGCTCAGAGACTGGGGAAGCGCTCACTTCTGTTAACAAAGGCTCTCCACGCAGTCCGTCCTCACTCCTCACTCCCCGCCTGACCTCTAGGCTGTCTTCCCAAATGCCTCTAGTTTATTTATACAAAATTTTYCTACTTTAAGAGTTGTGTCTGCAAACTAGAAGGGAGAGAGGGGTTTAGAGAATTCCCTGAATCTAGCTTTACACAAAGCTGCTCAMATTTCAAAAAACTGTAACAATTTTATTAAATGTCAAATTTCTTTATTCTTACAATGTGCACATTAGAGTTTAAATACAAAATTGTACCCCTTCTTTAAGAAATTTCATTGACATTTTCATGCCAATTGGCTTTTTACTCAAAATCTTTGCATTAAAAAATAAATAAACATTTAAATTACTGAACTATTCTAGATATTAATCKTGCCATCTCTCATAAAACTTCAGACTTTAGACAAACCTTACACTTGGCCCAAAGGTGGGTCCCTGGAGGAATACAAATACAAGCCTTTTCACTGCAGAATGAACAGTTCAAACAGGAGTCCATGGTAAGCTTGTCCCCTGAAGGGATGACCTGGGACTGTACCAGGGGAGTGAAAGCAGGATCTGCCCAGACTGGGCTTCTGCAAACACCAGCCACGCCAGGCCCTGTGGCACTGTGGCAGCCCCAGGGCCACAGCTGCGGAGCACCCGTCAACACTGCTCCCCGGTGGTGGTCCGGCTGTGGGCTCCAACATCTCACTGCAGCTGTCCCTACAGAGGCCCGACTCTCAGGCTGAGAGACCCGTGGTGTTCGTCCTCGGAACACC
>BDUI01006121.1:41765-56187 GCA_002335545.1 Apodemus speciosus
AAGAAAAACCTTCTGTTTTCATATCCATTATTTCCATCATCTGATCCATAATCACAATAATAGGCATTGCCTGAGCCCTTCTCATCATAGTTGTCTTCTCCACATCATGGGTTTCAAACCTGATATCTGTTGTCCAATAAATCTTCTCCTTCATTTTAACCATCATCAAATACATTCCATTAAAACATTTAACAAATTTTAAAATATTCCATAGCTTTATATATTTAAATATACTTTTAAAAATTTCCTTTTGCAATATCAAAATAAAGTATATTTTTCAGAGTGAAGTCATAGAGAATAAATCCTAATTATTAGAGTATAAAACCATGTTTTTAGCAGTTTAAACAGGCCAGGCAGTAGTGGCACATGCCTTTAATCCCAGCACTTGGGAGCCAGGGTCAGGTCGATTTCTGAGTTCAAGGCCAGCCTAGTCTACAGAGTGAGTTCCAGGACAGCCAGGACTATACAGAGAAACCCTGCCTTGAAAAAACAAACAAAAAATAACAACAGTTTAACAATTCAGTGTCATATTACAATGTTTGGCTGCCAGCAAGATAAACTTTTGTATACAAATGCATGAAGGTGCACCTTTAATACCTCATTAAAGAAATATTTTTAAATCCTATCTTTCAAAGTCTTGTTCTCAGACAGGTATTATATAAAAATATTATTCCAATTTAAAATTATCTTTACAGACCTGTATCTCTGGGTTAGCTCATGCCATGTGTTATTGCTGAGAATGGCATTAACACTGATTTATTTATTTTTAAGCCAACTTTCTGTTACCACAGATTTTAACCATATGGCATAAATTATAAACCAATATTTTATATCCAATTCATACAGAATAATACATTTAAGACCACTCAGAAATAAAGATATAGTGGTTGTATACATTTATACATTTAAAAGAGATAGACAGGGCAGGAGAACCTTGCTACCTGATGAATCCAGTTCAGTTTTAACCTTTTTACCTCTGAATATAAAGCACAGAACAACAATCAAGCAGCAAAAGAAATCTACATACACAAACTGACAAACATGCACAGACTAGTGCACCAAGGATATCCAATAGTATTGGGGGTTGTGGAGTGGTGGTCAGAAAGTGATGAGAGCCAGATGCCCCATCAAAGGAAGTCAGAATCAGAACCAGGAATTCATTCCCTCTGAGGGAACCAGAGTGGAAATAAGATGTTTCCTGACCTCCTGTTGACCCTCAGAGATTTGCTTTGTCTAAGCTCTCTTGTTTTGGGTCTTCAAAAGTCTAGATTAAGCCAGAAACAAGAACAAACCAAGAAAAAAAATTGAGCAGGTACAAGAAACTTACTTCCGCATGGAGGGAGCTGGCTTGGTGGTGTTCACTAACAGTAATTGAGGGGTACTCAAGGTTAAGGGTCATTCCCAGTCAATGCACCAATTGTTGGTGTTTCTTTCTTGCGGATCTGAACATTCAGTCTTGGGGTATATTTTCAATAAACTGCTGGTGCTTAACTGAATACAATGTTCATATTGTTTGGGCTGTTGCTCTTCAGTTTCTTTATGCAGTAGCACTGTAGATTCTTGTTTAAATTTTGCTGTGTCTGAGTATTTTTCTTATTTTCATTTATAAGTTTTTCTTAGGTTTGTATCTTACCAAACTACTTTTTATATTTTTCTTTTTCCTGTATCTCTATAGCTTTTTTGTCTTTGATAGGTTATAGAAAGGTACTGTGACTATCAAGGATAAAATATAAAATAAGAAAATCATAATAATCCTAAGTATTGAGCCCATTTCAGTTAAGTCATTTTAATTTCCATTTTCTGCTTCTATTTTCAAGCTGTCTGAAGTATCACTATACAGGGTCCTAGAACCATGTATTATGTTTTGTTTTGTTTTGTTTCCTGATCCTTAACTCTTCCCTTGAAGACTTAGCAGGTGACTTTCCAAATGTGATGGCTTCTTAGTTTGTCTACAGATGGTATAATTTTTCTGTCCCTGTGATTGTACTGCATGTTGGAGGACCAACTCTAGTTTTTAAACAAAACTTTAAAAATCTAAATTTTGCTAATAATGATTCAGGAGACAGATGCTGGCATAAGAGACAGAGAAAACACCCACCTACCTTCTATCTCAACCAGTATTTCAAAGGGAGAAGGAGGTTTTACATCTACTTGCTGTCTCAACAACCCTTAAAATTGAAGGTCTTCCCTTTCTGCTTCCTTTGATTCTCTATGTCTGTCCTCCTGATTCCCTCTTACTCTCTGCAGGATTTTGTTATGTTCACTCCCTGTCAACTTGTTGCCTCCTCTACTTCTAGACCACTGGTGGAGTTTATATTGTCCTGTTTACATAAAGCAGAAAGTTTTTCCAGTAAATATAAAAATCTCATGTATCTCTGTATGATCAAATATCCTAAAATATTCACTAGCTTGATATTTCTGGAATATTTTACCAAACACTTCAAGAGAATATATAGTCTGTCCTAATTTTCATCCTCAAATTGGTTATCTTAATTACATTTTATAAAGATTTTAATGATTAGAAAGAATGTATACATTTGCAAATATAGATATATTTAATATTCTTCATATTATATAAAATCAGACTTCCATTTGACATTATTTTCTGTGCCTGAAAAATTATGAACTTAGATTTGCTTTCTCTCTCTCTCTCTGTGTGTGTGTGTGTGTGTGTGTGTGTGTGTGTGTGTGTGTGTGTGTATTTCTGTTGGTGATTATTTCAGATTTTTATGTCATGTTAACTCACTTTTCTTAACTTTGTTTGTATTGGTTCTTTGTGAAGTTCACATAATGCAACCCAATCCCCCTCATCTCTCACCCCCTAATACTCAACCTCCAACACTTGAAACCATCCCCAGAATAGACAAAAAAATACCTCACTATGGGACCTGTAGTGTGTAACATTTTGTGCCTTTTGACATGTAAATATTGAAGCTTTTGACCTCTAGGACTGGCTTCTTCATGCACTTCACCAGCTCACTGATGGGGTAGATACTGGAATAAGCCCATTCAAAGCCCTGGATCTGGGCCTGAAAGTAATCTAAGGTGGTCAGTCTGGTGGCTCATTAGCTCTCATGCTCTTCAGGCAAATTCACCTGCATCTGCAATAGCCAGAGGCAGCTTTACCCTGTTGCACTGACAAGGTTCAGAGACTGCACTCCAAAATGTTGCGGCTGGTGAGGACCAGGGCCAGTTTTCTCCCTTTTCTGACCCCAGGGCATTCTCTCCCATATGCAATAGATGGCAAGGAGTGAGGGAGGCTAGAGCACATCTCTCCCCTGGATGTGCCAGCAACTATCTCTTATGAAACTAGGGCTAGCTCTTCTTCCTACCTTGTTCATACCTTATGTGGTAAAGGTTGAGTGTTAGGAAGAATATCTGTCTGATTATCCTGCTGCAGACAATCTTAGGGACCATTTCTGCCAAGTTCACATCATTGGGGCTGTCTCGCCTGCATAACTGCTATCAAGGTCAGATCTACTATGCTTCCTATGTGAATTACTGGCCTTGCTTTCCTGAGTGTTACAGCAGTCGAGATACAGGACAAACTCTCCTGATTCCTTGACCTCAGGGCCAGGGCTTCTGCCTGACACAGGTGGTGAGGGTCAAGGGGCAAAGAGAGTATCTCTTTCTCATCTATGCCACCCACCAGAGAATTTGGGCCAGCTCTCCCACAGTCAGCACAACTACAACTCCCACAATGTTCAGGGGCTCCTCTCCTAAATATTGCAAATGCAGAGGGACAGCATCAGCTCTTCTGCTCCCATGACTCTAGAGCCAGCTCTTACAAAATGGTTAGGGGAGGGTGGGGCCAGTTTTATTCAGCCCATGGAGAGCGACTTGTCCCTAGGCAGTAGCCTAGACCAAGGCCATCTGCCTTGCATTTGGTGGTAGCAGACTCCTGCTGCTATAGAGCCACAGACAGAGATATGGCCCCAAGTGGCACGACAGGTCAGGGCCCTACCTTTGTCTCAAGGGCATCACTGGATATGCACATTAGGCTGCTTGTCACTATACACAATTCTCCCGTTCTACCTCTTTTTTCTGCCCACATCCTTCAGTTTCTCTTTCTCTTTCATTTTTTCCACTACTTACTTGCTCCTCTTACTGGTATGCATGGTCTCTGAGTATGTGGGTTCATTCCAGGAGTGGTTTCAACCGTACTGTGCTGCCCCCTATATATGCATTATTCTATTAGGCAGTGGTCATGTTGGACATGGTCTACTCCCCTACGCCTGCACACCTGTAGACTGGTGATCTTCTCAGCCTAGTTCTCAGTTTGGGTATTATGGCACCGGTCTGGTGTTCATCTCAGAATCACTCTTCACCCTGCCTACCCTTTCTACATTTTTTTTTTGTTGTTGTTGTTTGTTTTTTTTTTTTTTTTTTTTTTTTTTTTTTTTTTTTTTTTTTTTTTTTATCTTGACTTTTTTTCCTGCTTGGGACACGAGGTCCTAGGCAGTGTTTCTCTAGTCTCTGGTTTCCTTTTTTCCTGGGGACCAGGATTGGTGTTTGTGTCAGGCTTGTTTTGTTTTTGTTTTTGTTTTGTTTTGTTTGTTTTGTTTTGTTTTGTTTTTGTTTTGTTTTATTTTCAGGAAATGTTAGGTTATAAATCACTCAGATGTTCATAGGTCAGAACACTGAATATTGTCACAGTCTCTCTTGTGTTCTACCTACTAACACAAATGTGACATAGCTTCTACACCTGTAACTCCTCTAGAGGGCAGGTTCATATTCATTTTCAAAAAGAAATTTTCATAGATGCAAGCAGGAGAGATCTGTGGGTACTGGCCACACAATCTTAATAATCTCTATCAAAATGACTAGAGCTCACAAAGGAAACAAAACTAACTTCCACAGATTTACCTCTGAGCCACAAACTCAGTGTTGCACACAAGCACACCCAGAATCACACAAACACCATGTACTCATACACACCCATAAATTATAAATTAAATTAAATGTAGAGAAAGAAGCCTTTGTTCAGTGAATAGCAGTTACTGTAATTTTGAGCTCCAATTCTATGTCATGTCCAGGAGAAAGTGATTTGTAACAGTCCTTCCCAACCTCTGGTTCTCCTTCTTCTTGTACAATTTTCTGAGATCTTTGGAATGGAGAGGAAATTATAGATATCTCCTTTATGGATGAACATTCCGCAGTCATTTATTTTCTTAATGCAATCTAATTTTAATTATTTTTTTAATTTAATACTTTACTATTAGCATTATAACCAAAATATTTTCCTTTATAAAATTCCTACCACACAGTCATTTTTAGTTGCTTGCTGACTTGTCTAGTTTACTTATATCCCATTTTACTTGGTTTACTTCTGTTATTGTGATTTAAAAAACACTCTTTCCGAAAGGGATTGTAGGTAGTGTGCTTGTTAATTTTGACAACCTGAAAAAAACTAGGAAGTGGGAAGCTCAGGTGAGAATTTGCCTACATTAGCTTGTCCTGTAAGCAAGTTTGTCAGACATTTTATTGAATAATGACTGATATGGGAAGATTTAGGCCATTGTGGTTAGATGGTCTCCAGCTATACAAAAACTCAGGATGAGGTAGTCACAGAAAGCAAGTCATTAAGAACAAGTCCTCCATGACCTCTGCTTTAGCTGTTGCCTTTAGGTTACTGATTTGCTTGACTTCCTGCATTGACTTCCTCAGTTAAAGAATGTACATTGTAAGATAATAGTTCTCAATCTGTGGGTTGAAATCCTCTTTGGGGTTTAAACAGCCCTTTTACAGGTGTTTCATATCAAATTTACTGTAGCTCAGAAATTTACATTATGATTCAAAACAGCAGAAAATTACAAGTATACAGTAGCAACGAAAATAAATTTATGGTTAGGGTAACCACAGCATGAGGAACTGTATTACAGAGTCACAACATTAGGAGGTTTGAGAACCACTGTGTTAATGTAAAATAAACCCTCCCACTTCAAGCTGATTTGGGTCAGTGTTTTACCACAGCAAAAGGCAATCAAACTAGAACAAGGAAGAAAATGTTTAATTGTCATATACTTTCACACTGTAGTCCATAATAAGTGAAAACAAGCACTCAAGGAGAAACTTAAAGCTAAATTGTGGAACCCAATTTCTTTGATGACTCACTCAAAGGCTTATGCTTAGCAAGATTTCTTACACTGCCCAAGTTCTTCTGCCTAGAGATGGTGACAAACACAGTGGGCTGGGCCTTCCTGCATCATTCATCAATCAGAAAATCCTCCATAAATACACCTCCAGACTATTCTTATTTGGGCAATTTTCAAGTTAAGATCCTCAATTCTCAACTTCTCTGGTGATTCAGGGTGGTATAAATCTAATCAAAGTTAACAAGGATAGCTATAACCCAAATTATATATTGTACTAATTTTTAAAATTATTAGAGACTGTCAAATAATATTGAAGCATGTAAAAGTGAAATCATATATTAGAATGGCAAATATATGATATAAACAGCAGTTATTCAGGAGGAGTAAAATTGGAATCAAAGAGCTTTTGCAAATTTCATGTTGCTGGATACATTTCCATGTAATTCTAATGTGAGATTTTTGTCTCAATTTTTATTTGATATCGAGCTATTGATGTTATCTTTATATTATGCTGTATTAATCACATATACTTTACATACACTATATACCACCTAATGTGCACATAATATATATATGTATATATATATATAATTACTAGTATACATATATATTATATGTATACACACAGAGAAAGAGAGAGATCACAGTTTTTTACATATAAGGAACTAGTTTTCTGATAGAAAACAATTAAGTCAAATATTTTTTGAAAGTATAGTCTTTGAGAGTTCTTTTAGGTTCACAGACAAAAGGAATAGAAAATTCAGAAAGAGTCTCTTCATGTGTACAATATACATCCAATCTAATATCCCACCAGAGCTGAATATTTGACACAACATATGAATCTAAACTGATGAATCATTATCAGTTAGCCTCTGAAGTCTATAATAGCATATTATATTTTTATTTGTATATTTCATGGGATTAGACAGATATGTGGTAGTTTGTATCAACCATTCTAATATCCATACAACATATTTTACTGTCAAAGTCTTTTACTCCTCCTACTCAATTTTCTCTCCCTGTTACTTCAGGGTTCAGAAAGTTCCTTGGGAAATTGTACATGGAAAAATACAATTGATTGTTGGATTCAAGCACTGCTTTTCCCATGGCTGCTTGTATTGGCATTTCTTACACCAAGAGCTGATTTTAGAGAATGATCAGAGGTATAACTCTTCTGAACATATTAGTTATTCTAATCTGAGGCATGTCCCAATATTCATGGATTCACAAGTAATTTCTGATATTTCTCATGTTAACATTGTTGGTGGTAATATATTTTTATCTTCTACCTTTTGATATGAAATCCATCAATAAGCATTTGCTTTCTTTCGGTCCTGCAAATGTCATTTTTATTTCCTCAGATGATGTGATGAGATTAGAGCCATCCCCAAGCTGTGTGACTACATAGAGCATTTCTATTTAACTATCCCTAGGCTTAACCCTGGAATAACCTAGACTCTGTACAATCTAATCTAGGTCTAGAATATATTCAGGCTCCACTAGTTATTAATGAATAAACTCAGCCTACCTAGTTCTGGTTCAAGTAATCTGTTCTGTATCAACCTGCTCTCTAAGCAGACATATTGAAACTGACTTCTTTTGGCTTCTGACTAAATTGCTCTGCCAGTCCTCAAGATAACTCTGGCAATCTGTTCTAAATAGTCTGACTCCTTTTCATTTTTTCCCTCATTCTGTTTTTGCCTACAACCTGTGTCTTTAAAGCTGTCCCTTAAAACAGCCTTCTGTCCTTATCTCCACTGCTCTCAAGCAAGGACTCTTTTCTGTCTGTTCTCCTGAGGGCTGGGCAAATCCTTTCTCTGACTTATTCTGCCAAGTATGTCTCTGATTCTGCACTTCAATTATAGGTTACTTTCAAACATGGATTTATATATCTTCATTGTTTAGGATTGAAGATATATGTACCAATGTCAGGACTGTATTCCAACCAGAGGGGTTAAAGTTGTGTCATTTCAGCCAGATGACAGACCAAGAAGGTATCTGAATGTGATCTGTTGCCAGCACAGTCATGTTACTGGATTAAGATATCTCTACGTGGACATGAAAACTAAGGTACCAGCTTCTTTTTCCTTCATTATCATTGCAGAAAACTAAACATTTCAGTCTACTTTAATATTGTTGTTGTTGAAGGCATCATATTTGTCATGATATTGTTTTAATTATTATATAAAAATCACAAATTCACTTTGTTTTAAATACATGCATTAATGGAGAAATAAATCAATGAAGCTTTTCCTCATAATGCTAGAAAAAATATGCTAAACCTACATGAATTAGAAAGGCAAAATGGATAGCAAAAACTAGAAATAAATCAAAGGTACATTTTTTCACTCCTCTTTTGTTTTAAAGCAAAAGACAAGATTAAACTAAACATCTTGCATAGTTTTCATTTTAACTTCAAGCATAATAGAAGGCATGTAAATGACTCATCTTCATTTTCTCTTTAAATATACATTTGAAGGCTTACTGTTTGTATAAATTTATGCAGATATACTTCAGTTGTTTTTCACAACTAAACTGAGTATTATTCTATATTCTGTTTGTTCCTTAAGTTATTTATATCACAGTAAGTGAAACATACAAAATGAATTATCATATTATGCAGAGAGAGAATACAAACATGCTATAATTCAATTTTAAGTACAACAAATTAAAAATAATATATTTTGGTTTGTTGAAAGTTAGATATTCTTTGAAACCAAGAATCTGTTTAAATTTTTTAACTTTTATTTATGTATGTAAATCTTAGTCGTTTTTCATTCATAGTTGGTTGATGTATTGAAGATGCATGGTAAGAAAATATCATTTTCTTGACAATATAAGCAGAAACATGCTTTTTTTTATTGGATATATTCTTTATTTACATTTCATTTCCATTTTCCTGGTTCCCTGCTCCCCAAATGTCCCATATGTCCTTTTCCCTCCCCCTGTTACCCCATCCACTCCTTCCCACTTCCCTGTTCTGGTATTCCCCTACACTGCTGCATTGGACCTTTCCAGAACCTGAGTCCACTCTTTCCTTCTTGTCGGACATCAATTGGTATGTGGATTGTGTCTTTGGTGTTCCAAGATTCTAGGCTAATATCCACTTATCAGTGAGTGCATGCCATGTGTATTCTTTTGAGACTGGGTTACTTCACTYAGTATGATGYTCTCYAGCTCCATCCATTTSTCTAAGAATTTCATGAATTCATTGTTTCTAATGGCTGAATAGTACTCCATTGTGTATATATACCACATTTTTTGTATCCATTCCTCCGTTGAGGGACACCTGAGTTCTTTCCAGTTTCTGGCTATTATAAATAAGGCTGCTATGAACATAGTGGAACATGTATCCTTATTACATGCTGGGGAATCTTCTGAGTAAATGCCCAGGAGTGGTATGGCTGGGTCCGCCAGAAGTATCATGTTCAGTTTTCTGAGGAACCGTCAGAAACCTGCTTTTTAAATGCACATATCTTATAAGTTTAGAGTAATAAGAAAAACTAACCTGGGTATGTAGAATCTTAATATCAGTCAGTTAAACTGTAGTGTCCTTTAGTGACTTTTGGACTTATAATTCTAGAAAAATAAGTAGCATAAATGTCTTTTTCTAGAGTTTTAAAATAATTTACTGAATATTGTGAATTTGAAATTAAGATATTGAAACTATTTTTTTCACATATTCTTTCAGTAGTGTTTTTGAAATAGAAACATTTTTAGAATTATTTATTTAAAGTGAATTATTAATTGGTTTCCTTATATCATCCATATATACAATATTATTTTAGCATAGTTGTTCAGAAATGGCCTCAAATCTTTTTTACTGACACTTATCTACTATTGGTTTACCTGTGTTAAAATTTCTTTGGATGGTAGCAAGTTTATTCTATATGGACTTTTGACAATAATAGAATACATGAAACAATTTGCCTATATTTTCTTGGAAATGCTAAATTTTTGTCATTTTTCCAGGTAATTTATTTTCAATTTTTGAGGTGTGTGAAGAATTGATTTTATTTATGACTGAAATACARTCATCTTATTAGTATAAGCACAGTGGATAATATTAATTCCTATTTCCTTTAAAAATGAAACAGGAGTAAATACTACTGCAGAAGTACAAAACCTATTGTGAATTAAATATTTTGCCAGTCAATATTAAATAATCATGATTTTTTTCTGTCTTGTACTTAGGTGAATATGATTTTCAGTCTTAATTTTTACTGTCATCATAACCACTGTATTATCTGTAGGCATATTTCCTAGGAAAGCACTTCTATTATTAGAGTATTCACTAATAAAGTAAGAGATAACACATGGCTGTTTAGTACTTATCATATGTGAAGTTTGAATGTGTGAATCACTCATGGGAAGCCCCTTCCCATTTGTTGATTAAATTTCATAGTCCTATGGAATTGAAAAGCAAGTTTAGAGTGGTAGCTACTTGGAGTTCTTGCCTTGGCATAGGCACTCTAGTGCCCAGACATCATAGTACTATTATGTTGAAGAATTCCAGATGAAGAAGAGATTACTTTTGAGCTTTCTGCAATACATTTCTTGTATTTAAGGGTACAAAAATGATCCAAATATAAGATTCCTAGAAGCCTAATGATTTTTCACCTTTCTGTAGGATAAAAACCGCCTTTTGAAATATTTTTTCTTTTATTTTTGAGATCATAATATAATTACATAATTTATCTCTTCCTTTTCCTCCCAACAAACTCTCCCATAAACTACTCCTTGCTCTATCTCAAATTCATGGACTGTTTTGTTTTTCATTAATTGGTATGTCATATATTTTTATTTTTAAGTAAAACTCATTCAGTTCATATAATGTTACTTGTTTATATGTTTTCAGAGCTGATTATTTGTTATTGAATAACAATGTGGTGTAGTCTTCTCTGAAGAAGACTACGTCTCTCAATTTTAGCTTTGATAGATGCTTATAATTCTTTATGTAGAGTTGAAGTCTTTCTACTTTGGCACATCAATTGGTATCCTCCTTGTTCAGCCCCTGTTTGGACAGTCATGTTGGTGAGACTTTATATGTGTAGTTGCTTTTGGGGAAAAGGGAGGTTGTTAATGCTTTTATTTTTCATAAGTTAATTAATTAATTTACTTTATATACAAATATCAGCTTTCTTCCCTCTTCTCATCAAAGTCACTTCCTCTCACATTCTCCTGCCTTATTTATCCTTTATTTCTCCTCAGACAAGCAGAGAACTCCCATATATATATATATATATATATATATATATATATATATATATATATATATATATACCTGCCTTGGCATATCAAGTTAAAATAGGACTGGGTGCATCTTCTTCTATTGATGTTAGACAAGGTTGTACAGGTAGAGGAAAGGGATCCAAAGGCAATCAACAGAGTCAGAGACAGTCCATAATCCTGATGTAAGTTGGTCACACATGAGGACCAGCCTGTACATCCGTTACATATATGTAGGGGGCTTGGGTCTATTTCATGTGTGCTTTCTGGTCCATAGTTAACTCTCTGTGAGCCCCTGTGGACCCAAGTTCATTGATTATGTAGGTTTTCTTATGGTGTTCTTAATCTCTCTGGATCTTTCTATCTCTTCTGTTTGTCTGTGGGTCTCTGCATCTGTTTTCATCAACTACTTGGTGAAACCATTCAGATTACAGCTTTACTAACTTCATCTCTCCAAGTGGAGTAGAATATTTTTAGTGTCTTGGGTGGGCTGTCTCTTATGGAATGGGACTCAAGTCAGGCTAGTCATTGGTTGTCCGTTACCTCACTTTCTCTTCCCTTATACTCAGGGAAAATTGTGGGTCAAAGGTTTCCTGGCTGTGATGGTATCCCCATCTCTCAATTGGAAGTATTGCTTGATTATAGGAGGCAAACATTTCAAGTTCCACATCCCCTATTGTTAGGAGTCATAGATAGGTTCATGCTCATAGATTCCAGGGACTTTCCATTGAGCTAGATTTCTAGCTTGTTCCTGAATGAGGATGGTGGCAGAGAGAATTAGGACTGAGAACTGGAATTAGTGGGGTGTAGTTTCAGACATTCTTAAGAGGTACAATCTGACAGAAAACTCTCTGATCCTTTGACTTTTACAATATTTTTCCCTTCCTACCCGCAGTGTTCATTGAACCTTAGGTGAAATAGTTGTTTTGTAGATGAATCCATTAGGACTGGGTAATACACACTATTTCCTAACATCTCAATAAAATTGCTATTTATCAAATATTAACACAAAATGTAAAGCGTAAATCCTAAAATTATATTTTAAAAGTTTAGAAAAACAAATGCATATATCTACAAAACACTTTGCAAACATATTTAATGACAGCATACTTTATTGTGTGGTTCTATAATACATATTTAACAATTTCCAGGTTGGGAAATGTTTATGTTGTTTATAATTTATGTTATAAAAAAGTTCCAATGTAATAAAATAAAGCGTATTTGAAAGAAACATTAAAAAGTTCATTTTATATTATGTTTAAATAGAAAATATAAAGTAATATTGATTGATTTATTAAAGGTAGTAAAATACTCAGCAATGATGCTTAGGTAAGAATAACYACATCTAAACACTTGAGCTTTATTACTTAATCAACTAAAAATATGAAAATTTCATTTTTACAATTAAATCCTGTACATATATAATATTTATAGATAATTGTAAAATATAAATTTATTTTATTTGTTATTGTATTTTTTACTATAATCAAGAATGTAATATATTCTTGTGATACTTATCTGTCTTCTCTTATCTACCCATACCTACTGTGCTCCAGTTTCTGTTATTAAGTCCCTATTGCACTGCTATAACTTTGGTTTGGTTTTGGTTATATATCTGTTTTGAATTTGCTTTCTTCATCATTGTTCAGCATTCATATGACTTCTGGACCCATTCCATGCTATTAGCTGAAATTTGGATAGATTAATATGGATGACCCGTATTAGTGTAAGAATTCCACTGTCATTCTCAGCAATTTGTTACATCATGAGTATTTGCATTAGAGTATATATTTAACAAAAAGAAGCTTCAAGAATGAGGACTTTACTAATCTATGTATAGAAACATAGATATCTAGAAGGTATGTTGAAAATTAAACTAGTAAATTCCTTTCTATTGTCTGTGATCAGTCTCACCACATAAGGCATGTAATTCTGCCTATAATGTAGGCCTCACAACCAATAAGAAATCAATTAGGCCTTGTAACAACTGTGCCACTATTGTGCCAGTAAGAATATTTTCCTAATAGTGCTATTGTTGCTTGCAATGTCTAAAGCTGGTGAATATGATTGCTAACTTTTCTCACCCAGTTGTTTATATACCAACTTCTGTTACCATAAAGAATGCATAATAATTTGCATTAAGCTTCGCATAAAGTATACTAACATTTTAAGTCACGCAGTATGTTCAATGTGATATTATTTTATTTATGTACCTACCACACTTGCTTTTAAAAAATATCTATTATCATTTTATGTGAAGTATATATGTACCATGTGGGTTCTGGTACTTATGGAAACATGACATCAAATATCCTGGAACTGGAGCTACTTATGGTTGTTAGTAATCATTCAGATGCTGTGAGCTAAACAGAGGGCCTATGTAAGAGTAGTTATTATTCTTAATGTTATTCATTTCCAGGCTCCAACGTAATTGTTAATAAATGCTCTTTTTACTAAGAGAGTACCTAGTTCAGTAGATAAATTACAGGTAGTTGTTCTTTGCAAAAAGAATTAACATGAAGTATTATATTAACTTTGCCATGCTTCAGCAAAATTTGAACTGATGATTTAAAAGCAGGGATTTGATTAATGGAACATTGTTCATCTTCTTTCAATCCTTGTAGTTTTACAAAACACTGAACACCCAGATATCCTCAGGCAATAAATGTGGCTACTCAATTCACTTCAAATAATTACCTCTTTATCACCTGCTACATACGAACCATAATGGTAGGAATTTAGAAAGGTACTGGTATATGTAATAGGCTATAAATTAAAAGAGATTTTACTTCTTTGTAAGAAGTAAGACAGCAAAAATATTTAAGATCCAAAATATAAGGCAACATGAATAAATGGTATGATCACTCAAACAGTGAAAAAGTCCATATATAATGGATGAAATAAGGAATTTTCATGTGGAGAGAAATAGAACTCAAAGCAGGACTTTAAGAATTAGTAAAATGCTGGGCGTGGTGGTTCATGCCTGTAATCCAAGCACTTGGGAGGCAGAGGCAGGCGATTTCTGAGTTCGAGGCCAGCCTGGTCTACAGAGTGAGTTCCAGGACAGCCAGGACTACACAGAGAAACCCTGTCTCGAA
>BDUI01006123.1:25749-41201 GCA_002335545.1 Apodemus speciosus
GTACAACCACTCTGGAAATCAGTCTGGTGGTTCCTCAGAAAACTGGGCATGACACTTCTGGAGGACCCTGTTATACCACTCCTGGGCATATACTCAGAGGATTCCCTGGCATGCAATAAGGACACACGCTCCATTATGTTCATAGCAGCTTTATTTAAAATAGCCAGAAGCTGGAAAGAACCCAGAAATTGTTAKGCGAATGGTTGGAACTAGAAAATATCATCCTAAGTGAGGTAACCTAATCACAAAGAAACACACATGGAATGCAATCACTGATAAGTGGATATTAGCCCAGAAGCTCTGAATACCCAAGACACAATTAGCATATCAAATGATTCTCGAGAGGGCCCAGTTCCTGGAAAGGCTTGTTGCAGCAATTCAGGAGATTACCAGGACAGAGAAGTGGGATGGGTTGGATGAGGGGGGGAATGGGCGGAGGGAAGAGGGCTTATGGGACTTATGGGTAGGGGGGAACCAGGAAATGGGAAATCATTTGGAATGTAAACAAAGAATGTAGAAAAAAATTATTCATAATATATACTGACATGTACAATAACAAAGCTCAGCTTTCTAAACGTCTTGTCTATTACTGGTCCTTATCATAGGTTTTTGATAAACAAATAAACAAAAAACCCAAAYAAAGAAAACAAACCAAAACCTGAGAAGGGTTGTTTAGTTCTACTGAAAAAGAGAAGGTAACTGCAGTACCTCTGGGATTAGCACAACTACTTTCTGCATTATAAATATTTGGGTTTTTTTTTTTTTTTACATTTTTATTCATTTTTTGAGAAACTCATACATGTATAGTATATTTTTACATAAGGCCCCACTGTCCCATAAAAAATCCCCTAGCACATCTCTGTCCCAACTACATGTCTTCTTTTATATAAACCACTGAATTTTACCTGCCAATATGTGCTTGCACATAAGGCAATCCATTGAGCAGGAAGTCTACCAATGAGTAGTAGAAGAGAGCAGGATTCTTCCTAGACTGAAAGCCTCCTGTTTTCAAAGCTTCTCAGGTAAAGGTCAGGYTTCATAGCTTTGTCCCCCATTTATGCTTGAATTCTGACTGGCTGGAAGATCTCATGCTCTTTGGAAGCAACCACATCCATTCTGAATCCATGAATGAAATGACCCTCCGATGTCCACAAAATGCCATTTCACAGCAGTCGTCCCCAACCTCTGGTTTTTACAGTCTTTCCACTTCCATGTCTTCAATATTCTGTAAGCCATATGGGTAGGAGAGTAATGAACAAAAGATTTTTAATCATAGAGYTTTGTATTTTCAAGTTATAAATAGCCAAGGGTTTTCTAAATAGGACTCCAATAGTAAAGGCAGTAATCCCAAGAATTATCAAAAATGATGACATAAAATCAACAATTTCTATTTAGAGTGAATGGACAGCCTCCAGAATCAAAAAAAAAAATATTATTACCATCTGTACTTCACNTTTGTATTTTCAAGTTATAAATAGCCAAGGGTTTTCTAAATAGGACTCCAATAGTAAAGGCAGTAATCCCAAGAATTATCAAAAATGATGACATAAAATCAACAATTTCTATTTAGAGTGAATGGACAGCCTCCAGAATCAAAAAAAAAAATATTATTACCATCTGTACTTCACAAATGGAATTAATATCTAGAATGTGTAAAATACTTCAAAATTTCTGTACCAGGGTTGGAGATATGCCTCAGCAGTTAAGAGTACTGGCTGTTCTTCCAGAGGCGCCAAGTTCAACTCTTAGTAGCAGCACAGTGGCTAGCAACTGTAACTTGAGTTCCAGTGAAACAGGTATATTTTTCTGGCCCCCAGATATGTACATGGTGCACAGATAGGTAAAACCCATACACACACAAAAGTAAATCAATCTACTAATATTACTAACATCAAAAAACTATCAATACTTGGATCAATAAACTGAATAGAAAATAATTAAAATAATATAAGAGGTCAATATTTATGTTTATTTTCCTTTTTCCATTTGTTTTTTTAACAGTTCATGTAAGTCAATAATTTAACCTTAATTTTGCTCCTTATTTTTTCTCACTCCCCCTCCCTATGCCTCTGAAATCTTTCTTTCCAATTTAACATCGTCATTAGATTCATCCTCATTCATTAGAATTYCTTTCATGATTGTGAGGTTATTTACTAGAGCACAAGTAACCAAAAAATCTTTTAGGATGTATTCAGCATCAGGGTCTAGGGATTGGGGTGGCTTAATCAGCAAAATGCTGCTGTGCCAATATTAAAATGTGATTTTAGATCCTTAGCACCCTATTGAAAAGCCAGGTGTGACAAAATGTGCCTGTCATCACTGAATGAGGAATGTTAGTAGAGAAAGATTCCTGACATTGGTCTGCCAGGCTAGTCAATTAATAAGCTTTAGGTTCAATGAAAGACTCTGTGTTAAGATCTAAAATTAGAAACTGATCAAAGACAGACACCTAACATCAACTTCTGGCCTCCACATACTAGTAGGTACAAGCATGTTCACCTACATATATACATACACATACTCACATGCTTCATTCAGCATGACTTGGTCCTTGAAATCTGACTAAAAATAGCAAGGGAATGAAGAAAAGATAGACAAACAYACACAGAAAAGTTTGATTCAGTGGAGCTGTGTATACTGTAACAGAGCTGCATCAACTATTCAACAATGTGTTTTTTATGTATACCACAAAGAAGAGTAGTTAATAAGCCTTAGAAATAGTTCTCTACAGGAAAACACTCTTAGGCTGCAAATATCCAAGAGAAGGAAGCTGAAATTATTGGATTTCACACACCATGGTGAATCATTCATAAAAACTTGAATGTGCAAATACTCTCAACTCTTACACTTGGACTAAAGGAAACCATAGAACTAATGGAAGGCTTTGCCATTCACATGAGTCTGACACATTGGGTCCTTGATATGATGTTGTTCTTGGYCATTATGTTTTATCACATCAAGAGAAAGTAACTAAAACACCAACTTTTAATTTTTATGTATAAAATTTTAAATTTTATGCATATATATGAGTGAGAAGTCTTTTTAGGTCCCAAAACTAGAAAGACAACCATGAAAAGGGAACAAAAGGGTCAGGAAGAAGATAATGGATACATGTACCATGCAAGTAGAAAGGAAATGGCTAAGAATAGAAGGGGTCAATTAAGAGTATGGCAACAAGATCAGAACAGTAAACCAAAAGATCAAAGAAGCAAAATGAATGCTATTTGATAATCAAGCAACATTTTACAGTAAATTATATTTAAAATAAAATCAAGAACTGTTTTATTACTGTGTTAAGACACCATGACTAAGGCAGCCCTTATAAAAGAGGCATTTAATCTGAGGCTTATTATAGTCAGAGGTTTAGTTCACTATTATTGCAGCAGTGATAATGAGGGTGTACAGACAGATGCTGAAGCAGTAGATGAGAGCTGTATGATTATATTAGGCAGAGAGAGACTCTGGGCTTGGCAAGGG
This sequence comes from Apodemus speciosus, assembly GCA_002335545.1. Taxonomy (NCBI): domain Eukaryota; kingdom Metazoa; phylum Chordata; class Mammalia; order Rodentia; family Muridae; genus Apodemus; species Apodemus speciosus. The sequence goes on from BDUI01006123.1 coordinate 29,227, forward strand.
TTTTGGAAACCACAAAGCCCACTTCCAGAAACACACTTCCTCCAAGAAGACCCTACCTCCTTTTAATCCATTTAATAGTATCACTCTCTAGTGAGTGAACATTAAAGTATGGGAACCCTTTATATGCAAATCATCACATTCAACTTCCTGGTCCAATAGGTTTATAATCATATCATAATATAAAATGCATTTGGTATAGCTTCATAAGTCCCTTATACTATTTCACAATCTTGAGACTGCATAAAAGTCTAAATTCTCTTTTGAGACTCATGGCAATCTATTAATTATAACCCCATCTAAAAASAAAAAGAAAAATCAGATCACATACTTCCAATACACAATTGATTAGAATATATATTGCTGTTCAAAATGGAAGCAAAGGGAGCATAGTGAGAAAATACTGAAAGCATAGCAAGACTGAAAATCAGCAGGCCAAATTCTATATTTTTCATCTTTTAAGTGATGTCAAAGTACTATGTAGATCTTCAACTTTCAGCTTTCTTGACTGGAGAATACTTCTCTTTTTTATGCTGGTTCCACATCCAGGCTGCAGCAGGAATCCCATGATTCAGAGGTCCAAAAATTGTGTCTTCAACACAATTTAGTCTTCACCTTCACAGATTCATGCAATGACTTCTCTGGGCCTCCATGTAGGTACAACCTTGATTGACATACACCTGTCTTCTGTAGCTTTCTTTAACCATAGAGGGAGATTCTAAATCTCTTTTCAGCTCTAAAGCCAGAACCATGATGCTGAAAAGATGCAATGACCAAGGTATCTCTTACAAAAGAAAGCATTTAAATAATTTAATAGGTGCTTGCTGAAAGTTTGAAAGTACAGTCCATTGTTATCAAGGCCCAGAGCATGCAGGGAGTTGGTAAAGCAGTAGCTGAGAGTTGCATCATGTTACAAAGCAGAGAAGCAGGATAGGGAGAGATGGAAGGAGGAAGGGAGAAAGAGAGAGAGAGAGAGAGGCATGGGCATTGAAACATCAAAGAGATACCCTGTTCCTTTTCATTATAGATCTGTATTAAGTGTGACCATTAATAAACTCACAATAGAGTTGATACTACCCTATCTTGAAATCTTCTCTGCCAATACCATTAATCAAAATCTCTTCAATTTAGCCTTAGGCAAATTTATGGACAAGGGCAAAAACCAACCACATTCTTTAACAAATACCACAAGAATAGTCACTAGGCCAGTTACTAATACAACCCCCCCCCCCGAAACTATATGAACTGGGTCCAACCAATCCCAATTAGCCTCAGATCTGCCCTTTTCATGACCCTATTAGGATACCCCATTGAACTCTGCTTAAAGCATTGAAGAAGCCTATTTCAGTTTAATTGGAGATACAGGGGATTATGCTTCTCTGAGAAGCCATATATTGCCAATTTTTAAAACCTTAAAATGGATTCTTCTTCTTGAGCTTCATGTGATCTGTGAATTGTATCTTGGGTATTCCAAACTTCTGGCCTAATATCCAGTTATCAGTGAGTGCATAGAATATGCGTTCTTTGATGATTTGGCTGCCTCACTCAGGATGATATTTTCTAGTTTCATCCATTTGCMTAAGAATTTCATGAATTCATTGTTTTTAATAGCTGAGTAATACTCCCATTGTGTAAATGTACCACATTTTCTGTATCCATTCCTTTGTTGAGGGACAGACCACATGAAGCTCATGAAGAAGGAAGACTAAAGTGTGGGTTCTTCAGTCCTTCATRGAAGGGGAAACAATATACCCATGGGAGGAGATAGACAGACAAAATGTATAGCAGAGACTGAAGGAAAGACCATCCAGAGACTGCCCCACCTGGGAATCTACCCCATATACAGTTACCAATCCCAGATAACATTCTGAATGCCAACAAGTGCTTGCTGTGAGGATCCTGATATAGCTGTCTATATCAGGCTCTGACAGTGCCTGACAAATACAGAGGTGGATGCTCTCAGCTAACCATTGAACTGAGCAATGGAAGAACTAGAGAAAAGACAAAGGAGCTGAATGGGGTTTATGGCCCCATAGGAGGAACAACAATATGAACCAGCCAGTACCCCCAGAGCTTTCAGGGACTAAACCATCAACCAGAGTACACATGGAGGGTCCCTTGTGACCAGCCACTTATGTAGCAAAGGAAGGCCTTATTGCACATGAATGAAAGTAGAGGCCCTTTGTCCTGTGAAGGCTCAATACCCCAGTGTAGGGTAATACCAGGACAGGGAAGTGAGAGTGAATGGTTTGGTGAGCAGGGGGAGGGTGGATGGGATAGGGGGGTTTCGGTGGGGAAGTGAGGAAAAGGAATTTATTTACATTTGAAATGTAAATAAAGAAAATATCTAATTAAAAAAACTGATTCTTTGTGAATTTCACATCATGCACCACAACCTTACTCATCTCCCTGTCCCTTTCTATCTGCCCTTGCCCTTGCCATGCCTCCTTCAAAGAAAATAAAATAAGATAGAATAAGAGAGCAAAAGGTCTTGTCATGTAGTCTGTCACACTNCTAATATCCAGTTATCAGTGAGTGCATAGAATATGCGTTCTTTGATGATTTGGCTGCCTCACTCAGGATGATATTTTCTAGTTTCATCCATTTGCATAAGAATTTCATGAATTCATTGTTTTTAATAGCTGAGTAATACTCCCATTGTGTAAATGTACCACATTTTCTGTATCCATTCCTTTGTTGAGGGACAGACCACATGAAGCTCATGAAGAAGGAAGACTAAAGTGTGGGTTCTTCAGTCCTTCATGGAAGGGGAAACAATATACCCATGGGAGGAGATAGACAGACAAAATGTATAGCAGAGACTGAAGGAAAGACCATCCAGAGACTGCCCCACCTGGGAATCTACCCCATATACAGTTACCAATCCCAGATAACATTCTGAATGCCAACAAGTGCTTGCTGTGAGGATCCTGATATAGCTGTCTATATCAGGCTCTGACAGTGCCTGACAAATACAGAGGTGGATGCTCTCAGCTAACCATTGAACTGAGCAATGGAAGAACTAGAGAAAAGACAAAGGAGCTGAATGGGGTTTATGGCCCCATAGGAGGAACAACAATATGAACCAGCCAGTACCCCCAGAGCTTTCAGGGACTAAACCATCAACCAGAGTACACATGGAGGGTCCCTTGTGACCAGCCACTTATGTAGCAAAGGAAGGCCTTATTGCACATGAATGAAAGTAGAGGCCCTTTGTCCTGTGAAGGCTCAATACCCCAGTGTAGGGTAATACCAGGACAGGGAAGTGAGAGTGAATGGTTTGGTGAGCAGGGGGAGGGTGGATGGGATAGGGGGGTTTCGGTGGGGAAGTGAGGAAAAGGAATTTATTTACATTTGAAATGTAAATAAAGAAAATATCTAATTAAAAAAACTGATTCTTTGTGAATTTCACATCATGCACCACAACCTTACTCATCTCCCTGTCCCTTTCTATCTGCCCTTGCCCTTGCCATGCCTCCTTCAAAGAAAATAAAATAAGATAGAATAAGAGAGCAAAAGGTCTTGTCATGTAGTCTGTCACACTRTGACACACAGCATACACTTTTGTCCACAAGTTTATTGCTAATGTTCATCACAGTGAGTCATTGTTCTATTTTGAGGCCTGTGCTTCTGCTACACTATTTACAGTGGATCCTCACAAGGTCTTCTCTTTGATATCCTGTTGTTGGCCTGTGTCATGGAGATCCTGCAGCTTTGGATCTACAGGAATGGCCCTTCCATATGATCCAGCAGATGATAGATGGGGTAGATTTTGTGGTGCACCAACTTAAAGCTCAGGATCTGGGCCTGGAAGGTAGCTGAGTTGGTCAGCTAGTCACCTTTTCTGAGCCCGCGAGCTCTCCAGCATTACTGCTGCTTGCTCATCCAGTTACACAGTCAGCAAGGAGCAGGCACAGCTCTACTGTTCTCCTGTCCTCAGCAGGCTCACTTGCATACTCAACAGCAAGCCCAGCAATACTGTGATCCTTAGGTGAGCGATCCCTCGTATTATAACCAGTGAGGGGAAGGAACAGCTCTGTTGCTCTCAAACTGAGGGCCAACTCTCCCACCTGTCACAGAAGTCAAGGGTAGAGAGGTAGCAGAGGGCATCTCTTYCTTGGCCAAGCTACTCCACAGCAGACTAAGAGTGGGGCCAGATCTCCCATGCTTAGGCCCTTAGAGGGCTCACAGACTGATTAGTGCAATGTTTACTATGCTTCCCATTAGAGAGGTGGGGCTAGCTCAGCACAGTGCCTCAGGTGGCAGTCCAGACCAGGGACATAGGTGTGGATTTGAGTGAATATCAACACAGATCTGGGTGTATGAAATAATTAGGAAAATAGCAACGATACTTATTAAAAGTAAGTAAAAGCAAGATATTATAAGGAAATAAAAGAAACATATATAGACTCCTTGACAATAATATAAATACCAGAAGCCCAAATGAATAATGATGAGCATCTACTAGTATTTTAATAGTATAAACACAAATGAATAACAAATGTGAGATATGGCAAAGGTGAAGTCAATGGGGAAAGAAAAGTTAAGCAAATAGGGGTAGAATGATAAGTATTTAAATAACTAAAACTACAAAAGCCCATTAGAGAATTAGCAGATGTGTAATAAAATTTTTTAAATGAGACATAAAGATAGAAATTCAGAATTATATGTCAATATTTAGATGTATCATAGAGAAAATGTGAATTCAAATAGGATATAGAAACACAAAGGAAGATTAATATATGAAAACACAGAAGATGTAGAAAACATAGAAAGGATCAATGGGAAAGCAAGAAAGTAAAATGAACAAGAAGAAATGTCTAAATATAAGTCAGCAAAGATGCAAGTTATCAGTATCTTTATGTCAATGCCAACTCCTTAAATATTCCAGTCTGTGGTAGAACCTTTGAAACGCTAGCCTCTCCACTCATTATGTGATCTTCTTCCCTACAGTACATTGTGTACAACTTGAGCCAAGTTGTATGTTGTTGTAAGTGACAGTAGAAAATGGTGGGTGCTAACATTACATAGTGTGTGGGGWGCTGCTATCGCCATTTTAAGATGGTGCCGACTTCCGCCTCCCTCTTCTAGTAAATAACCACTGCATACATACCTCTGCGTGAACTGCGCATGCACCATTCAGAGTTAGTACGTGGCATGTCCTCCCACCAATCAGGTTCTGCCACATCTAGCAGCAAGCCACCACTGCATATATAAGGAGCTGCTTTTGAGCATTTCAGGGTCCCCGGTAGAAGAATCAAGGAGTCCTGAATAAACGGCTRTAGAGAAGAACCTGGCYGTGTCGTGTCTTTCCTTGCGGATGGAGCCCGGGCGCGACAATAGTGTTCTTCTGCAAAGTGACTACTGCTCAGTATGATCAAAGTGTGTTATGAGAATATCCTACTTTGTAAATGCAGTGGAGACATGTTATCATATTGCTTATTTGTTATTTGTAATTTTATTTAGTGAAAATTTAGAATACTGATGATTTACAAGTAAAGAAAATAAAATATCTCTAATGGCCTATAAGCAAGAGGAATTCCTACCAGACCAGCAATATATGGTATTAAATTTACCCAGGCTGTACTTCAATGACTTGAAAGATCATTATGTTTCCAGAACTTAGAAAAGAATTCTGTAAATAGTACCAAATATCAAACAGAAAATGAGATACTGAATTGATGTTTTCTTAACATTGCATTCAATTCTGAGATTTAATGTCAGTCAAAACAATTCATATCAAATAAGCAATAGTGAAATGCAACACTACAAGCTTTCACTATCATTGACTAGTTTTGTGCTAACCATTTCTCAAATTAGAAAGAAGTAGAAAATGGAATTTATTTAATGCTTATAGTTGAAATTGTAAATTCAGAAAAGTAAAAAGTGAGATGCATAAAACTTTTAACAGATGCATAATATAAATGTAAATATCTGAGCATACTTAACACTGATAACAATAATTTTGTTATCTATCTGATCACTTGGGTATGATAGGTTCAGAATATGTTGATAAAATGGCATAAATTGAAAGAGATAGTTTTCCTCAAATCTTCTCCAACCTTCTGAATGAAGGCATAAAACCTAGCTGAACATTCCCCAAAGTAAGTATATCTTCATTTCAGAGATATCTATCCTATATCCAAAACCAGGTATGCCTCAAAGACTCAGGAAAACAGATATAAGCAGGAACAAACTTTGCTAAGTTCTCCCTACTAGCAGATAATATAGGATCTTTGTCCAATGACACTCTTGTACAGTATCTGCCACATCAGAGTTGGCATAAAAATAGACATATATTCAGGGTTTTTTTGGTTTATCAGATAAAACTTATTGAACAATATTTATGTTCTTTTCCTATTAAGTTTTTCTTGTAGAGTCTCATGTGTGACCCTAATGATATATAAGGGAAAAATTATTTTCCCTGTCAGAAACAGGAAGCTGAAGGAAAGTATCTTAAGACCCTTCTTCATTAATGTCCCAGCTTGTTTTTGTGCTTCCAAAACAAAACAGCATAGATTGTAYGCTAGTGTATGCTAGTGATAAAGCCCTGAGTGTTGTAGTCTTGGTTCCTGGAATTGTACCATTGGGAGGTGATGAAATCTAAAAGAACTGACACTTAATGGGATATCCTTGAGTTACTAGGAAATATATAAATGAAGAAGGTCTCATTTCTTTTTCTGTTTGATCCTTGACTCATAAAAAGATTTTTTTTTTTTACTAAGATGTGTTCTTTACCATAATGTGTTGCTCATTTCAAGCCCAAGATAGAGACAAACCAGCCAGGGACTGGAATCTCAAAACTCTGAGATCCCGAATGCCTTTTCTTTTCATGAGTTAAGTATAAAAGGCAGTTTGTTAGAGTAAAAGAAGGTTAGCACATTGGGTAATTAATAAGCAGTTTATGCATTTTATTTGCCTTAGACTTCTGAAGCTGTAACAGTCAAAGATCAAAGAACACATCAGATGAAGCTTTCTTGGGCATTACAACAAATGAAAGAAACAGAAAATGGTGAAGAATCACACAAAAGAAGTGACACTCTTGTAAATAATAATGCTATTTTGTAGCAAATCTACTTCCTAAATGACAAGCCCATGCTCATCACAACATCATTAGTGCATTCATGAGGGCAAAGGTCTCATAACCTAATCACCTTTTAAATGTCTTACCTTTCAATGATGCTGCTTCACTGGAAATTAGATTTCTAGTACATGAACATGGAGGCTATATTTAGGCTGTAGAAGATAGTTTATTGGAGTACACATTTAAGTCCTTAAACAATATTTTTCTCTTCCCCCACCACCTTAATAATTAAGGATATTAATATATGAACACACCACATTTCATAGAAGTGACATACTCACACAAATTCCAGTGGTCTAGAATTTGGGTACCATGACTAGAAACTTTTTCTAAGAATTATCTCATGAGACAGTATTTGTGTTGTTCGGCATCTAGGATAGCTATGCATAGTAAAATAATTCTCAAGTGCAGCTAACAAACTAAAAATTCTGCTCCTATAATTATAACAATTAATAAACCCAAAATTAATTTTGCATTAATATTTCCATAATTTCTCTGGCTTAAAAGGCTATTTGCTCCTAAAACCTCAAATAGAGTTCTGGGTAGACAGCATGTTGTTCAATGTTTGCTGAAAAAGAATGAAGATTCTGAGCTCAGATTCTAAGCACTTTCATAAAAGTTGAATGCAGTATGATTGATTTTTAAATTCCAGAGATAGGGACAGGAGTTTCCATGGGATTTATGGCCAGAGAATCTAGCCTCAAATACAATCTCCAGGTTCAGTGATAGATCCTGTCTCCAGAAAATAAAATGGAGGACAGTTGAAGACACCTCTTACACTTGTTTTCTCTTGCTGTAATAAAGACCATAACCAAAAGAAAATTGGGAAGGAAAGGGCTTATTTGGCTTTTATGTCATTGCAGCTTCTATTACATCATTGTGGAAAGTCAAAGCAGGATCTCAAGCAGTAGCAGATGCAGAAACTTTGGAAGAAATCTCACTGGTTTTCTTTTCAGTTTCAAGTTCAGCTAGCTTTGTAATACCTCACATAACCAGTTGCATAACAGTTTTAAGGTCTGGGCCCTCTAACATAAATTATTATTTTTAAAAAGGCCCCTATAGAGTTTCCTACAGCCATTATGAAGGAAGCATTTTCTCAGTTGAGTGTTCTTTCCACATGAACCAAGTTTATGGCAAGTTGCCAAAAAACTAACCGGCATAACACTAAGTATTTATATCTGGTCTCTACATGTATACATAAGGGCATGCACACCCATGCATACCACCCACTCCACCATACACATACAAATAAAAGTTTACAAAACTCAGATACCATATACTGTTATGGTCTTTATACTGCATAAATAGAAATAGAAAAACGTTTGATTTTTGCCTGCTTTTTAAGTTATTTTAAACTGTGTGTTTGAGACTAAGAACATATCCATTTATCTATAGCTATTTTCATTAATAAAAGTCTGGTATATTCAAGTGGGGATTTCAGATTTCTTGCAATAACTTGCTGAAAAGTAAGAATTAATTTTGAAAGTGGCTCTGGTATACAATCTAAGATACCTAATAGTTTAGGTATCTAAACTAATCTAATAGTTTTCAAAACTATTTCAATATGTTGATATTTTTATCCAGGAAATTGATTTTGAGAAAAAAATTCACATTATTACCTATTATCTTTTAGAAGCTGAGATTGTTAACATTTCTTTTTAGGATGTCTAAAGTATATCCATATGGAGGTAGTATATAGGAGAATAGCATCTTATTTACTGTGGTATTAGAGTGCTCTGATCTTTTTTTTTTTAATTAGATATATTCTTTATTTACATTTCAAATGTCGTCCCCTTTCCTGGTTCCCCACACCCCTGAAAACCCCATAACCCATCTTCCCTCCTCTTGTTCACCAACCAACCCTCTCCTACTTCCCTGTCCTGGTATTTCCTTACACTGTGGCATTGAGCCTTCCCAGGACCAAAGGCCTCTCCTCCCTTTGATGTCCAACAAAGCCATCCTCTGCTGCCTATGTGTCTGGAGCCATGAGTAACTCCATGTGTACTCTTTGGTTGATGGTTTTGTTCCTGGCAGCTCTGGGAGTACTGGGTGGCTCATATTGTTGTTCCTCCTATGGTGCTGCAAACACCTTCAGCTCATTGGGTCCTTTCTCTAACTCCTTCATTGGAGACCCTGTGCTCAGTTCAATGCCTGGCTGAGAGTGTCCCCATCTGTATCTGTCATCTAATAGCAGATCCTCCCAGGTGGCAGCTATATCCAGCTCCAGTCTGCAATCACTTATGGGCATTGATAATAGTGTSTGTGTTTTGTAACTGTATATCGTATGGATCCCTAGGTGGGGTAGTCTCTGGACGGTCTTTCCCTCAAACTCTGCTTCACATAGAGTACTCTGAATCTTAATAGTGAAGAAAAGTACAGTTGTGCTGAAATAGTTTAATTTAACAAGCTTATTCTCATAGTAGGGTAATTCAGGAATAATGTATACCACACAGGGCTGTAACTATTTTCACTCTGCCACACACTTCATTTTAATGGTGGGAGTGAATAATCCCATGCATTAGGAAGTAATAAACTTTGATTTAGGACACTTAAAAGTAGAATTAACTTGTCTTTCATATTATTTTCTTTATGCAACAGAAATCTATTCCAATTACCTATGATTGAAAGGCCTTCTAGTAATGGATCTCTTTACACACTAGGAACCATGACCCAGGCTCCTCCAATGATAGGGTCTATTATACAGGTAATAGTGGTTCATAAGTAAGCACATAATCACATTCAGATCAACTGAGCTCTTTCAGAGAATTTTATGCTTGCTCTAAAAAAATAATATCTTCACAAGAATGCCAGGACTGGGCAATGGTGGCACACAACTTTAATCCCAGCACTTGGGAGGCAGAGGCAGGTGGATTTCTGAGTTCAAGGCCAGCCTGGTCTACAGAGTGAGTTCCAGGACAGCCAGGGCTATAAAGAGAAACCTTKKCYCAAAAAACMAAAAAAAAAAAAAAAAAAAAAAAGTGTGCTGGGACCTATGAGCTATAACTCCTTGTTTATGTGTCAGCAGGCTTAGTGGGGACCCCTACCCTATGTAATGACTTTGTTGCACAAGGGATAGAAAAACACAAGCAAAAGAGAGCAAAGTCTACCTACAAAAAGAACTGTTTACCATGCTCCACCATGTGCTTTTCTCTTAGAACATGTATGCTAAAGAGTTATGCCAAAAAATAATATCGGTGAGAAGAAAACAGGTATTCAGGAGTTTGGAATATTTATCCCAAGATTCTCAAATCCAGGATCTTACAGTTTATCCTGCAGTTCTCTAAAGTACATAACACTCTGCTAGTACAGTCACTCAGGTCACACGGCTAACTTTTATAGCTCATTTAACTTCAATTTTCTTCATTTCCAACACTGCAAAATGAGACATAATATTTCATTTCATACAGAAATTATCATGTCTATTTGATAAGGAAACAAAGAGGTTAAGGATTTGTATATATACTAGTGGAACATAATTATCAAATATAGAATTTAAGTGTTCTACCTAGGTGCCCAGTCAATGAATTTCCCTATGGCTATACTATACCACACCTATTTGTCTCCAGATTCAGGGTGGGTTTTCAAAGGTAAGGAATGTCTTACCTTTATTGAGTTGTTGCTTACTGCAGCTATATCTTCTTCCTCCCTACTGTGCGAAGTGCCTGAAGTGCCATTGTTGGGGACCTATTGAATTGACCAATGTTTACTGCTTGTCAGTATTCAGTGCTTACTCTTCACCAGGAATTATACTCAGTAATGACTTTGTATTCTACAATTTAATCCGCAGAAAATACTTGTAAAGTAAAAAGTAGAATCATTTATGTTTGATATCTGAATAAAAAGATTCAAGATGAAATGGTAGAACTTGTCTAGATTCATGCCATTTGGACTGTTCTTTGCCTACATACTCATCATGTGGTACTAAGATGGCTCTTCTGAAACTCCTGAATGCATTTTATACTACCTATGAACTCTTTAATTCCAACTCCCATAACTCGTATTTGTATTTCTTATTGAATACGTTCAGTAGCTCCTGTATATAAGTGATCTACTTGTGCTTCATTATTCCTACTTTGGTTTCAATCTTTGTACACCTTATCAATGTGACTAAGGCTAAATTTATGTTCATTTTTTAGCACAGATAATATTTTAAGCATTTATTTTCACAAGTTCACAATATATAAAAGGTGGGCCAGATGAAAGCCATGGTAAAATAGACTACAATTGCCATTTAGTGCCTAAWACTGTGAAATAATTGAAGTTGGATGTCTGGTTTTTGCTTAAAATATATTCTAAATTACATTATATTTACAGAGTTTGATGATCAAAAAGTTGTGGTAAACTTAAAAAAGATTATTAAAGGGATACTGTCCCTCCCCCCCCACCTCAGCATTCGAGCAGGCCGTTCGGCCTTGGCCCTGCTCAGCCTGTGAATTTCCTGGCCTTTGTTACAAACAAGCCTCACCTGGAAGCCRAGGAAGCATCATGGAGCCAACCACCTGCTGAGATCAGGAGCCAGCAAGATCCCAAGACTCCACCCCATGCCTGGGGGGAGGAGGGAAATCTGCCAGACTATTTATTGGGTTACATTTATTAAAATTTGGGTCTTGAAAGGCAATGTCTCCTTGACCCAATTCTTTTGCGCCACTTTCCCCATCCATCCCATAAGTTTCTCTTGCAGGGACCAGTTCGCAGTAGCTGCAGATAGCTATGGAACTCAACAGAATGGCACTTAACGTGTGGCTGAACTCGAGAGAAAGGTGACCCTGTTTTAGCGAAGCTTAGCAGAAAAAGGAAAAAGATGGTATACTGCATGGTTGGTGTGAATCTTAGCCTAGAAAGCAGACTTATAGGAAATAAGATATAAATTAATGTCTCTTTAATTAGTTAAAAT
>BDUI01006123.1:74842-88598 GCA_002335545.1 Apodemus speciosus
GAACTCAGAAATCCACCTGCCTCTGCCTCCCAAGTGCTGGGATTAAAGGTATGTGACACCACCGCCCGGCTCAACTTACTAATCTTAACTGCTTCTAACACATTATCTTTTCTTGATGGCATTGTCTTACAGTTATTTAGTGGGTCCAAATTTTGCCTCACAAGGTAGGTATCTTCAAAAATTGATACAGTTACAATTTACCAGCATTATGAAGGTAATTGATGAGCACCCATTTTTCAATTTTTGTATCTACTTTTAACTCTATCTTTAATTTTTAATCATAAACCAGAAAGTTTTAAAGCCATTCTTATTTACACATGGAGAAACCAATGCTCCCTTTATTGGATGTGAATCAATTGAAAGCAGAATAAAGAAGAGCAAGGGAAAGAACAAGAAAGAGAATGAGATCACAAGAGAGCCTTAATAGCAGGGTTCTAAGGAAAATGAGTAGTGAGTGGAAGGGAAGCCCATGACCTAGAGGGTGTTTATGATCGGGAAGAGGTGAGCAGGGCTAGAGTGCTGGCCCAACTTTGATTTGTGTACCAGATACATGTTCCTATAGGAGCCTGGAGCCATGGGTAGCCATATGTCCCCCTGGCAGAGGTAAGGGAATTGATTCCTTTTAATAGAGGGAAACTGGCTTTACAAGTTTCTGAGGCATGTTGGCCTTTCTCTAACTGCCAGAAATTCTCTTATAGTCAAGGTTTAGTCCATTGGACTTCCTTTTGGAGTTTGAGGAATTGGGGTTTCATTTGGATCCATCAATAATTAGCTTACTTTTATGAGATAGAAATAATTATAAGAGAAAAATTTACTGGACATTTCATACATGGTATATTATATAACTTAATTGTATTTATTTGTGGATGTTTAAATTTAAAAATATATAGTTCCCAGTTTTGGAAATGAATGTTGCATTCCAGAATGTTTTCAACTCTGATAAAAGAGATCTCTTCTGCCTTATACAATTAACATTCACTTAACAAATTTTGCAGAAGTTGAAAATTCTTGAGGATATGTTTCAAGTGTTTCCAATATAGTCCTAAACATTCTCCTTGACCATTGTCCAAGGTGAAATTTGACAAGAACTGGAGGCTTTTGAACCCTTCTCTCATAATTAAATATAAGCTGTTTGTTTATTTTCAACATATCTTTTCATCAAGTCTTCCAATGGGATATATTGAAATATTTGCCCTTCAAATGACTTGAAATAACATGAAATAAGACAGTTAAAATATGCACTGCAACAGATAATATAAGATTGAAATCAAAAGACCATTTGCTGATTATTTATTTAGAATATACAGTTCCACTTGCTTGTAATATGCATCGAGAAGGCCATTAATAGTTTCTATAAAAAAATAGTTTCTATAGAAAATAGCAAAAACTATTAAATTTCTCTGATATGTGTCTCCACAGTCACCAAATAGACAAAACGTTCAGAAAAAAAAAACATATTTTAACAAAAATAACCCAATTATTCATGTTAGGGCTTTCCTAACTGTTTAACTTTCATCTTGGTACTTATTGTCAGAATGTTTGTTTCACCAAAAAAAAAAAAAACACCAGGTTTGCAGTAATGGTAACTCAGAAAAATTTTACATTTAAGCAAATATTTCAGAGTATTTTGGTAAAATACCAAATTGGTTAAATTTTACAGTACCCTGTGGGAGGCTGCTGTGAGTAGCATATATCAATGAATAGAGATCTGATTTTCCTCAATCACAATCTATTTCATTGTCTAAAAACCGAATGCACAGAAATTGTCTGTCATACAAGCAATGAAACAGTGTTGAARTGGCTCTATTATTGTTTGCATTTGAATGAAATTAAATTAAGTCAAACAGCAGTTGGTAGGTTCAGATGTGACTGAACAAATGTTTCAGACATTTTTGGAAGACATTCATGGGAAAAAAACATAATGAAGACTAAAAGTGGCTGAGTCAAGTATTTAAACCAAGGAGCAAATGCAAAAAAAAGTAAATAAAAATAATTTTAAAAACCCACAAAACATCATATTAGAAACTATGTAATAAAGTAAAATTAGTAGATTAGATCAGTAGGTTGCTTTACAGCACAGATGCACTTCTAATCCTTTGCAATACAATATGTATTGCTAATGACCAATATTTTAGTCTTTTCTAATCCTAATTTGATCAACAAGTTGGGCAGTGTTGCTTCTGTTTCTATTTTGTGTAATAGTTTGAAGAGTATTGGTTTAGGTCTTCTTTGAAGGTCTGATAGAATTCTGCACTAAAACCATCTGGTCCTGTGCTTTTTTTGGTTGGAAGACGTTCTATGACCCCTTCTATTTNTGGCTCTATTATTGTTTGCATTTGAATGAAATTAAATTAAGTCAAACAGCAGTTGGTAGGTTCAGATGTGACTGAACAAATGTTTCAGACATTTTTGGAAGACATTCATGGGAAAAAAACATAATGAAGACTAAAAGTGGCTGAGTCAAGTATTTAAACCAAGGAGCAAATGCAAAAAAAAGTAAATAAAAATAATTTTAAAAACCCACAAAACATCATATTAGAAACTATGTAATAAAGTAAAATTAGTAGATTAGATCAGTAGGTTGCTTTACAGCACAGATGCACTTCTAATCCTTTGCAATACAATATGTATTGCTAATGACCAATATTTTAGTCTTTTCTAATCCTAATTTGATCAACAAGTTGGGCAGTGTTGCTTCTGTTTCTATTTTGTGTAATAGTTTGAAGAGTATTGGTTTAGGTCTTCTTTGAAGGTCTGATAGAATTCTGCACTAAAACCATCTGGTCCTGTGCTTTTTTTGGTTGGAAGACGTTCTATGACCCCTTCTATTTCTTTGGGGGTTATGGGACAGTTTAGATGATCTATTTGATCCTGATTTAATTTTGGTATTTCCCATATCTGTTTAGGTCTTCAGATAATAAAGAAAATTATCATATGGTACAATATTCACAGTTTCAGGTAAAGATCTGAGGAATTCAATAGCATATCGGAGAAATATGCATTCTGATGTTCAATGAAACATTATCACAATAACTAAATATGTAAACAATTTGAATATCCTTAAGTGTCAAAAGGGGCAAGAAAAATGTAGTATATGTACATGATGGAAAATTTCTGTCTTAGGAAGGAAAGTCTACCATTAATGACATGAACAGTCCTGAAGCACATAATGTTGTTAATATTTATTGTCAATTTGACAAAATCTAAAACTACCTGGGAGATTAACCTCAAAGAATAACTATGAGGGATTATCTTGATTGTAGTATTTGACATTCAAAGACAGAGTCACTATAGGTGAGATCATTGCATGGGCAAAGATCATGTACTAGCTAAAATGGAGACAGTTGGCATTCATTTTCTTCTAATAAGATGTAAAGTGGTCCAACTGCTTCAAGCTCCTGACTGACTTCTCTGTCATGGTAGATTGTATCTTAAACTATGAGCTAAAATAAACCACTTCTCCCTTAAGGTGCTCCTGTGAGGGCATCACAGCAACAGAAGGCACTGAAAAGTATGCAAAATAATGAATGACAAACAAATATGATCTCACAATGAAATATAAAAACATTTAACTCACTGAGATAAACAATACCATGGTTGTTGCCAGATAGTGAGCATAAAGTAGTAGATGTTAGTTAGATGGAATAAAATTTGAGCTGGAATGAGTAAGTTTAGTAGGTCTACCACGTAACATGGTAACTGCAACTGGCTATGTCTACAATCCTAAAACTTGAGAAAATCAAAGTTGATCAAGACAATAAGGACAGCATGAACACACAGCCAGGGAAAATAAAATAATATCTGTTATTGTGGTTTAGTGGTGGACCATAGACTTCAATCCCCAGCATGGACAGCAGAGGAATGGGGAATGCTTATGAGTACAGTTAATAAATGTATATTGTGTCATTGAAAACCAGTAAAAGAAGAATCACAAGTTGTCACCCAGCTGGGAAGAAGTAGGAGAGGCATCTCCATCTGTGCAACTATGGCTGGGTAGGTGTGGATGTGGTGTCAGGTATCATGCTGTGTGCAGAACTCCTAGTATGTCTACCCATGTTCCTGATGAGCTCTCAGCCATTGCTCTGTACAATTCCAAAACCACGTAAATTATGAATTGATGTACCAGGCATTGAGTGAAAAAGTGCAGCCTCAGCACACTTCAGTGGAAGGGGGTGCCTTCCTAATAGATGTTTCTAATTTGTTGGTGGTAAATCACTCACAAAGATATGCCTATCTATTTTCTGTTTTCTTTTCAGTAAGTGGTTTGTCAAAAAAAGGTATTTACTATGAAGGATCTATTACAACTCATTTAAATCAACACTTATTCGGTCTATTCAAACCTCTGACTTCAGGGTTTTGATAAAGAAATCCAAAAAGGTATTATTCTGAGTTTCTTAAAGGAATTAGTAAGATATCATCAACCCACAGAGACTTGCAACAGAAAAACAGACTAGCTCTACATGTCCTAGCAAAGTGGCTCTTGCTGAGAAACTTCAGCTTATTGACAACCAACTTGCAGAAATTTATGCTCACTGTACCAAAATATTTAGAGACAAAATCAAACCAATACAATAGAAACTTCCAGGAAAAATAAAAGAGAAAACTTCAAAAGCTGAAGTGTTTTAGACAAGCTGAAATAACAAACATCAAGATGCAAGCCTAAAGAAAATATGAAAATGAATTGAACAAGTTTTTTCATTTCCATGAAAGGAATGCCCTTGAGAGATGTAGAACGCATTAACAGATTGAAACAAAAGAAATTTCTGCAAAAGACAGCTTCTACTAAAGGATAGAGATTTGCTCAGAGAAGAAAAGCAGAGCTGAAGAAAAGAACTGAAGCTTTTGAAATGATTCAGAAACTCTAAGAAGAAAATTAAAAGTGAAGCCTCAACACTCAAGAGTTTGAAGCAGAATCTAAAAAGCATGAGGAGAGAGACCTATGATCAAAAGCTCAAAACTGAACTTTCAGTACTGGMCAAGAAGAAAAGGATGACTACTTTGCTAGAACTTAGAGAAAAGGAAGATAAAGAAAACACTTCATTTGCAAGGGAAGCTCACAATTATTCATTCAAACATGAAAGAACTTTGCAATCCTGTGAAAGAAGCTGACCCATAGTTAATCTGTCAAAACCCCTCCACACTTTTTTCCAATTTAAAACAAAACCATTTGCTGAACGAAAAGAAGAAAGAAATTAAAGCTTCAAGCACAAAATAAATACCTTAAATAGCAACTGAAAGAGAATAGGAATGAAAACTTCTAGACCATGTAATTCAGCCACCTCGTGAGCTTTTGTTTTCTCATAGTTACTTGAAACTCATAGACAAGTGTTACAGAGCAGAGTTGTAAGATGAAATTGAACATTCTTTGCAGCTAAAGGTCCAAATGTTAGGATATGATGCTTTGGGTAAAAGATTACCTATTCTGGTTGCTAATTTAAAATGCAACTAAAYAAACTCAGGTAGCCCTAGAAAAAAAAGTTCCACAAAACACTGCAGTGTCTGGCCCATCATTGCTGAGTGGCGCAGTGAGTGGAAAGATAGTGACTCACAATCCAGACAGAAGAGGACAATTCTTGAATGTGCCTCTTGAACAGAACAAGATTATGGCTTGTGCAGTCAAAGGTCCTAGTTTATCAAATGCAGGGACAGAGGCTAGACTCAGACCTCGAGTTCCCAATCAGTACTAAGGCTACAGAAAGAGGCAGACTGTTGGAAAGGTATTTAGAAATTATCACAGTTAGCAGAGTCCATCACATGTATACTCANAAACTCAGGTAGCCCTAGAAAAAAAAGTTCCACAAAACACTGCAGTGTCTGGCCCATCATTGCTGAGTGGCGCAGTGAGTGGAAAGATAGTGACTCACAATCCAGACAGAAGAGGACAATTCTTGAATGTGCCTCTTGAACAGAACAAGATTATGGCTTKTGCAGTCAAAGGTCCTAGTTTATCAAATGCAGGGACAGAGGCTAGACTCAGACCTCGAGTTCCCAATCAGTACTAAGGCTACAGAAAGAGGCAGACTGTTGGAAAGGTATTTAGAAATTATCACAGTTAGCAGAGTCCATCACATGTATA
This sequence comes from Apodemus speciosus, assembly GCA_002335545.1. NCBI lineage: Eukaryota > Metazoa > Chordata > Mammalia > Rodentia > Muridae > Apodemus > Apodemus speciosus. The sequence continues at coordinate 80,919 of BDUI01006123.1, forward strand.
CTCASTAGAGTTCTCAGAAGTATAGATTCCATTTCCATGGATAGACATTTTTCTGCAAAGGACAGAGTTGTCACTCAGCAGTCTCTTTGGGGCATAATGAAGGAAGAAAAGGGTGATATGTGCAAAGCATTCTTGGTGATTTGAGGCTACACAGAACCTCTTTTTCCATATGCCTCTCATGGAAGAAGATAATGGAAGGTCTGGGCAAACTACGCATTGCTTCCTCCACCCTTTGTCCTGCCAGAATAACAGCCCAGTCTTCATCTCTTCTGTCTAGGCACAGCTTCTTCAGTCCTTCTTTCTCCAGTGATCCAGAAGAGAATGTCAACTTTTATCAGAGAAAAACTGAAACTCAAAATGGAAGAAAAATTTCAAATGTAGACAAGCAGTCCTTGAATGATTTGAGGAATATGAATGATCTTTCAGCTGCGTTATCAGAGACTAGAGAACACAGGACAGAGAAATAGCTATGGGAACACCATGTGAAAGAAGAGGCAAAGGAACCAAGGCAGAATAGACAGCAAGAAGCGCCAGAGAAGGAAAGAAGTGAGCTGGTAAATCTGGAGCGGAAGAGGATGATGATTTAAGAATCTCTGGAGTTTGAAGGGGAAACAGTTAGAAAAGTGTTCAATTAGAGAAAAACAATTCAGCCCATGAGGAAAATCCTTTTCAGAAGAAGAAGAAAMTCACACYACAAGCAACTGCAGATAAGAGCTCAAAAAAATTTGGCAGGGAATGCTCACTACTAGACACCTAATAAAAAGAATAAAGCTGCCCTGGATTTTCTTATGAAGAGTCAGATGACATCTGGTAATCATTTTAGCTTTCGAGCTTCTTACATGAATGAAACTGTGTAATATTTATTCCTTTATTTTTCTGTAACCAAAATTGCCAAAACTTTGTCTAAACTTAAAGAAAGTTGTCATCATAAATAGTAAATATATAAATATAATTAACTTATTTTACCCATTAGATTATTAGATTAGATTTCAAAACATGTTGTAATAGATATAGATACACACACACACACACACACACACACACACACACACACACGCAAGAGAAGTGACACTACTTAAAACAAGAATTTTAAAAATTACTTCCTGAATTGTGTAAAAAATTTCCACAAAAAAACAAGATAATAAAAAATTAATAGAAAGGGAATTATTTAGAGATGCTAATCCACAGGAAAAATACATCAGTTTTACTATTTTTAAAATATTGTGTGTGTGTGTTTGTGTGTCTGTGTGTGTGTGTGTGTGTGTGTGTGTGTGTGTGTGTGTGTGTGTGTGTGTGTGAGGCTCATGCTAGGTTGATCCAGGCCCCATTTACTTTATGCCAATCAAAAACAACAGATATTTAAAAACAGGTATATATCAAATATGTTGGATTTGATAGGTTTTCTTTTTTTAACCCAAGAATTTGTCTATTTTTAATTTTTTAATCTTTTATATAGTCCAGTCATTATTCCCCTCCCTGCCTGCTCCTCCCCCTTCTCTGAGAAGAAATCCCCACTCCCCAGCATGACCCCACTAGATCTCACCACTCCCTATGGCCTCAAATCTCTTGAGGGTTTGGTGAATCTTCCCTCACTGAGGCCAGACCAGGCAGTCTTCTGATGCAAATGTGTTGGTGGCTTCATATCAGCTGGTGTGTACTGCTTGGTTGGTGGCTTAGTGTCTGAGAGATCTCAGGAGTTCAGATTAGTTGAGACTGCTGGTTTTCCTATGGAGTAGCCCTCCTCCTCAGCTTCTTCCAGCTTTACCCCAATTCAACCACAGAGGTCCTTGGCTTCTGTCCATTGCTTGGGTATAAGTATCTGCATCTGACCCTTTCAGTTGCTTGTTGGGCCTCTCAGAGGGCAGCCATGCTAGGCTCCTGTCTCTAAGCACACCATAGAATCAGTAATAGTGTCATGCCTTGGCATCTGCCCTTGAGTTGAATTCCAATTTGGGCCAGTCACTGGGCCTTCTTTCCCTCAGGTTCTTCTCCATTTTTTGTCCCTATAGTTTTTTTGTTTTGTTTTGTTTTGTTTTGTTTTGTTTTGTTTAGACAGGAATACTTCTGGGTCAGAGTTTTTAACTGTGGAATGGCAACCCCATTCCTCCACTTGATGCCCTGTCTTTATACTGGAGGTAGAGTCTACAAGTACCCTCTCCCCACTGTGGGCCATTTCATCTAAGGTCCCTCCCTTTCAGTCCTGAGAGTCTCTCACCTCCCAGGTCTCTGGTACATTATAGAGGGTCCTTCTACCTCCTGAGGTTGCTTATTTGCTCTCTTACTGCTGGCCCTCAGGGTTTCACTCCTGTTTCCCCACCAATACCTGATCATATTCCCCTTTTCCCTTCCTTGTCTCTTCTCCCACCCAGGACCATCCATCCTTTCCTATGGCCCCCATGATTGCTTTCTTCTCCCACCCAAGTGGGTTTGAGGCATCTTCACTTGGGCCCTTCTGCTTATTAAACTTCTTGATTCCTGTGGATTATATCCTATGTATTCTGTACTTTTTTGACTAATATCTACTTAGTGAGTACATATCATGCATGTCCTTTTGGGAGTGAGTTACTATTGTGGGAAATATTAAAAAAAATATTAAAACTGACCTGCCAACTCTCCAGCCCTGGCCAAGTCATCTCTCTGGTTGAGGTCCTGAGTACCTCTTTTGCTTCCATGCAATGCCGCACACACCCCATGATCAGCCATCTGAACACCTAACTTCCCAGTAGAATGAAGACTTTCAAAGCTGAACCAATTAGATTTATGTATCAATAAAATCACAACTTACAAGATGCTAATAAATAATTTCAGAGCCAATTGATAATGATAGAGCTTTAACCCAATTATTCTAACCTTTTGATAATATCACGTCAGCCTCCATTCTCCTTTCTTCTCCTCCTGTGACCTCTCTGTCTCCCCAAATCCTAGCTCTTCCTCTCTTTTCCTGTCCAATCACAGGCCTYCCACTGCCCTAATGTGATTGGACAGGGAAAATCCTGTAACAAGTTATCTCACTCAGRATGATATTTTCTAGTTCCATCCATTTGCCTGCAAAACTAAAGATGTCCTCGTTAATAGCTGAATAGTATTCCACTGTGTAAATGAAGCACATTTTCTGTATCCCTTCTTCCATTGTGGGACATCTGGTTTTTTTTCCAGATTCTGGCTATCACAAATAAGGCTGCTATAATAGAACATATGCCCCTGTGGCATAGTGGGGCATCGTTGAGGTATATGCCCAAGAGTGGTATAGCTTCAGACAAATCTATTTCCAGTTTTCTGATGAATCTCCAGATTGATTTCCAGAGTTGTTGTATCAGTTTGCAATCCCACCAGCAATGGAGGATTTTTTTTCTCCACATCCTCACCAACGTGTGCTGTCACCTGAGTTTTTAATCTTAGCCATTCTGATTGGTGTGAGGTGGAATCTGAATCGTTCTGATTTGCATTTCCCTGATGACTAAGGATGTTAAACATTTCATTAGGTACTTCTTGGCCTTTTGCGATTCTTCAGATGAGAATTCTTTGTTTAGCACTTTATTTAGTACCCACTTATTAATGGGATTATTTGGTTCACTAATACTTYGCACATTTCTTTAAGTACTTCTCAGCCAATCCAGCTTCCTCTACTGTAAAAATTCTATTTTGTTCCACACAAAATTTTTGATTGAGTTGTTTGGTTTATTGGAGGTTAGCTTCTTGAGTTCTTCATATATTTTGAATATTAGCCCTCTATTGGATGTGGGGTTATTGAGGATATTTTTCCCAGTCTGTAGGTTGCTGGTTTGTCCTTTTGACTGTGCCCTTTGTGTTTTAGAAGCTTTTCAGTTTCATAAGGTCTCATTTATCATTTCTTGATCATAGATCCTGAGCCATTGGACCAGTGGAGTTCTGTTTAGGAACCCCCTGACCCCTCATGTGCCAATGAGCTTGAGACCCTTTCCAATTTTTTCTTCATTTAATTTCAGTGTATCTGGTTTTATCTTGAAGTCTTTGATCTACTTGAACTTGAGCTTTAATGCAGGGTGACAAATATGGTTCTATTTTCATTTTTCTACATACAGATGGTCAGTGAGACCATCCAATTTATTGAAGATGCTTTCTTTTTTTCCATTGTATATTTTTGGCTTCTTTGTCAAAGATCAAGTGGCCAAATTGGTCTGAAGTTTCTCTTATTTTTTGTTGGGTACTTATGTGGATTAAGCATCAGAGTAACTGTGACTTCATAGAACAAAGTAGGTAGTGTTTCTTCTGTTTCTATTTTATGGAATAGCTTGAGGACTGTTGGTATTAGCTCTTTGTTGAAAGTCTGGTAGAATTCTGATTAAAGCCATCTGACCTTTGGCTTTTTTTGGTTGGGAGGTTTTTAATGACTCCTTCCATTTCCTTAGGGGATATGGGCCTGTTTATATAGCTTACCTGTTCTTGATTTAACTTTGGTTCATGGTATCTGTCTAGAAAATGATCCATTTTACCTAGATTTTCCAGTTTTGTTGAGTATAGGCTTTTGTAGTAGGATCTGATGAAATTTTTTAAGTTCCTCAGTTTCTGTTATTATATTTCTTTTTCATTTTTGATTTTGTTAATTTGGATACTATCTCTGTGCCCTTTAGTTAGTTTGGCTAGGGGTTGGTCTATCTTACTGATTTTCTCAAAGTACCAGCTTTTGGTTTTGTTGATTCTTTGTATCATTCTCTTTATTTCTATTTGGTTGATTTCAGTCCTGAGTTTAACTATTTCCTGTAGTCTCCTCCTCTTGAGTGTACTTGCTTCTTTATGTTTTAGAGCTCTCTTGTGTGTTGTTAAATTACTAGTGTAGGATCTCTCCAATTCCTTTACCAGGGCACTTAGTGCTGTGAGTTTTCCTCTTAGTACTGTTTTCATTGTGTCCCCTAAATTTGAGTATTCTGCATCATCATTTTCATTAAATTCTAGGAAGTCTTTAATTTCTTTATTTCTTCCCTGAATCATTGAGTTATCATTGAGTAGAGAGTTTTTTCAGTTTCCCTCGGTATGTGGGTTTTCTGTTGATTTCTTGTTATTGAATAATGGCCTTAGTTGATGGTTATCTGATCGCATGCATGGGATTATTTCCATCTTCTTATATAGGTGGAGACTTGTTTTGTGACCCATTATATGGTCAGTTTTGGAGAAGGTACCATGAGGTGTGGAGGAGAAGGTATTTTTTTTTTTTTTTTTTTTTTTTTTTTTGGTTTTAGGGTAAAATGTATAGATATCTATTAAATCCATTTGGTTAGTAACCTCTATTAGTTTCTCAGTGTCTATGTTTAGTTTCTGTTTCAATGACCTTTTGATTGGTGAGAGTCGGGTGTTGATTCTCCCACTATTATTATGTGAGGTTCTAGGAGCATTTTGAGCTTTAGTAAAATTTCTTTTATGAACATGGGGTGYCCTTGCATTTGAGGCATAGATGTTCAGATTTGAGACTTTCTCTTGGCGCATTTTCCCTTTGAAGAATATAAAATGTCCTTCCCCACTTCGCTTGATAACTTTTGGTTGAGTCTATTTTATTTGATATTGGAATGGCAACTCCAGCTTGTTTCTTGGGGCCTTTTGCTTGGAAATCTTTTTCTAGCCTTTTACTCTGARGTAGTGTCTATCTTTGCTATTTAGATGTGTTTCTTGTATACAGCATTATGCTGGATCTTATTTGTGTATCCAATCTGATAGCTTATGTCATTTCATTTTAGAGTTGAGTCCCTTGAAATTGAGAGATATTAGAGACAGATGTTTGTTGCTTTCTGTTGATTGTTGTTATAGGTAGTGTTATGTGTATATGATTATTTTCTTTTGGCTTTGAGATTATTAATATCTTGTTTTTTCTTTGGTTTAGTTACCCTCTTTGTGTTGGAGTTTTCCTTCTAGAATATTCTGTAGGATTGGATTGGTAGACAGATATTGTTTTAATTTGGTTTTGTCCTAGAATATTTCGGTTTCTCCATCAATGTWGATTGAGAGTTTTGCTGAGTATAGTAGAGAGGGCTGGCATTTGTGTTCTCTTAGGGTCTGCATAACCTCTGTCCAGGCTCTTCTGGCTTTTAGGATCTCTGTTGAGAATTCTGGTGTAATTCTGATAGTTCTTACTTTATATGTTACATTTTCTTTTTTAGATTTTAATATTCTTTCTTTATTCTGTGCATTTAGTGTTTTGATTATTATATGATGAGAAGATATTCTTTTCTGGTCAAATATGTTGAGTGTTCTATATGCTTTATGTACATTTATGGCCATCTCTTTCTTTAGGTTGGCAAAGATTTCTTGTATACTTTTGTTAATGACATTTTCAGGTCATTTGAGCTGAGAATCCTTGCTCTCCTTTATTCCTATTATTCTTAGATTTGGTCTTTTCATTGTGTCMTGAATTTCCTGAATGTTTTTGGTTAGAAGTTATTTTATGTTTTGATTTTTCTTTTACAGTTATGTCAATATCATCTAAGGTATTTTCTATATCTGAGATTCTCCTTTTTTATCTCTTGTATTCTGTTAATGATACTTACATCTGTAATTCCTGACCTCTTTCTTAGGTCTTCCATTTCAAGGGTGACCTCCATTTGTGTTTTCTTTATTGTTTCTACTTCCACTTTTTAGTCTTGTACTACTTTGTTCAATTCTTTCACCTGTTTGTGTTGTCCTGTTTTTCATTAAGGGATTTGTTTCATCTTTAAGGGCTTCAATCTGTTTACCTGTGTTTTCCTGTTTTCATTTATTACATAATAGTACTGTTGTTCATTTATAAATTAAGTTTCTAATTTCGAAAACATTTAAAAAATTTTTATTTTATGGATATGATTGCTTTTCTGTGCTTATATCTGTGTTCTATGTATATGGTTGATGCCCTCTCAGACCAGAAGAAAGCATCAAACCTCCATAACTGGAGTTACAGAAATTATGAGTTGCTATGTGTATGCTAGAAAATAAACTCAAGTTTGAACAACAAATGCACTTATCTGAAGACCCAACTCTCCATCCCTATTACCTAAATTTTTGCTATTAGACCATGAAACATATCTTGGGTGGAATGAAACAATAATGAAGAGCAAGGCCTTTTAAACAAATAGATGTAATTAAAAATCTCAAATGCTCATTTGGGAGTTGAGATTGCTTTCATAATTGGAATTAACTCTGTCATATGCTAAACAATTGATTGGGCTGTATTGTTAGAATAAGTTCTTCCTTTATTATGAGATATGGTCTGGATATTATTTATGTCAACTTGACACAAGTTATTTTGACAAAACTCCTTTGGGAAAAGGAAACTTTAATTGGGAAAATGTTCCCATAAGTTTAGTCTATAGGCAAGCCTATGGTGTAATTTCTTAGTGATTGATGTGGGAGGTTCCAGACCATTGTGGGTGTACAATGTATATGAACAGATAGTGATGGGGTATATAAKAATGCATGTAGAGCAAGCCAGTAAACAGTGCTACTTCATGGCTTCTTCTTGAATTCCTGTCTCTGTTTCTAGCTTGAGTTCCTTGCCCTGACTTCTTTCAGTGATGCCCTGTGATGTGAATCTATGAGACAGATGAAAAAACCCTTTTCTCCCAAAGTTGCTTTTTGTCATGTGGTTTTATCAAACCAATGGAAAACTTAACTAAGATATATGTTTTAATTATACATACATTGAGATTAAATTTGTCAACTAAGTACCATAAGGATTTT
>BDUI01006124.1:71365-81917 GCA_002335545.1 Apodemus speciosus
ATTGCTGAGTGCTAGGATTTATTAAGTAACAGTCAGTATACCTAGCTATTTTGAATTTCTTGAGATAAGGTCTTACTAAATAAACAGCCCAGGTTGGCTTCTACATTGTGATTCTTCTGCCTCAGCCTTCCAGGGGCTATGATTACAGATGACTGAAAGCAGGACTTCAAGAATGTTAGGCAAGCACTACCACTGAGCTAGCTACATTCCTAGTCCCCCACTAGTTATAAATGTAGACTCTTGTAAGACAGTTTATTGATTAAGAGTACTTGAAAATACCTCTTGCAGGAGTTTGGTTTCCAGCACCCATGTCAGGCAGTTTACAGCTTTAGGATACCAGACACCAGCCTCTGGCTTCCATGGGCACCTGCTCTCTTGTACACATCTTTCACACCCTAGTTTGTTTTTATTTTTTTTAAGATACAAGATTTATTATATGTTAAGTACACTGTAGCTGTTTTCAGACACCCCAGAAGAGGGAGTCAGATCTCATTACGGATGGTTGTGAGCCACCATGTGGTTACTGGGATTTGAACTCAGGACCTTTGGCAGAGCAGTCAGTGCTCTTAACCGCTGAGCCATCTCTCCAGCCCCAAACCCTAGTTTTTCATCAATTACCTGGGTTGACTGTAAAATCATACCATACCATAATCCCATATATAGACAAACACACATAATCAAAATTTTTTTTTAAGTTTTAAATCAAAAAAGGATGTGCAGGGCTAACAAGATAGTTTAGCAGGTAGAACTACTCGCCATACTATCCCTTGAACACATGATGGAGAGAGAGAAATGACTGTACAGTTGTCATCTTACATCTACATTGAGTGTTATGGGTTACAGACACTCACAGCCAGCCAGCATGCGGGCGCAGGCACTTGCACACGCGTGCACAAATAATAAACAAAAAATTAAAAAGGTATTAAATGTGGTGGCCCATGCCTGTGTTCCCAGCACTGAGGATGTTGAAGCAAGAGGATCCTAAGTTTGAGGACAGTCTGGAAAATGCATGGAGATCTTTTTTGTTGTTGTTGTTTTTGTGAGACAGGGCCTCAGTAGGCAGCCTGCAAGTGCTGGATCAAAGGGCTGAACCCCACCCTTGTCACCAGTCCATCTCAATAAAATTTCAAAGGTGCTAGGAGAGAAGCTCAGAGATGGAGCATTTGCCGGCAGTGTGTGAAGATGCTTAGATTCAACCCCAGCATCACCCAAAGTAAAATGACTTCGATCAGTGGCTTCTCAGTGGGCTGTGCATRTATGATTTTTTGCTGAAATTCTTGTCACAGCAAAGTTTTCAGTCCTTTTGCTTCCAAGTGTTTTTATGACTCCAACAGTACGGGCATAAACGCTTACACAGTATATGAGGTGATTTACCTCATTTCCTTTATCAGCCCATTTAATTGAAGTATTTACTTATTAGTGTGGGGGTCAAGCCCAGGGCCATATGCATGGCAGTCGAGCAGTCTACCACTCAGCTTCACTCAAAGCCTTCAAACCCTAGGATCGGTTACCTGGAGTGCCATAAAGCAGTACCATAGCCAGGGACAGTGTCATACTCCTACAAGCCCAGCTACTCCAGAGGGCCTAAAGCAAGAGGATCCCTTCAGCCCAGCTCAAAATCACCCTGAGCAACACTGTAACACCTTGGCTCAAGAGAAAGAAACCAAATCAAACATAACAGCAAGGAACAGACTACTTTTACATGACTGCCCAGATGCAGTGTTTTAGGAGCTGGGTGTACAGCTTAGCAAAGGGGAGCGCAACTAGCACGGGAGGCCCAAGGGCTCTCAAAAAAAGTGCCTCCTACCCCACGAGTTTCAGACCCGACATCAGCCTCTTTCCCTAGAGCTTATAGACTTACTTTTCCTGAGCAATCCCTAGTTCGACTCACCCAAATATAACTGCGTTCCACTGCATGATGTTGTTTTCAGATGGTGCACCACTGACCCCCACAGGTGGGTCCTCTTGCAATCTAGAAATCCAGAGTAGTCATTTTCAGAGTTGAACATAAAGGTCAGAGAGGTCAAATTCTACTGAACCTATTCTGAGAGACTGGCTAGACTGACTTGTTATAGTTGGAGCTGAAATGAACTACAATTCAAATGAATCACCAGATTAAGATACTTATTAATACTACCAGTGATGTCTAAGTCCAAAGGGCTAGGAGATCATCCTTCTTCAAGCAGCGAGATTTAAGATATGGTCTCTTGAAGAACTCCAGACTGCCCTCTAGACCCATTAAAAGTTTACAATTTTGGCAATGAAAAATACTTTTAAAAGAATCTGCAACTACCAAGTGGGTGTCCACACCTTCAGACCAAGCATGTGGGAGGCAGGTGGATCTCTGTGAGCTGGAGGCCAGCCTGGTCTACAGAGTTCCAAAAGAGCCAGGGCTACACAGAAAAACCCTGTCTCAAAAAACAAAAACCAAACACAACAAAAACAAAATAAAAGCCTACAATTTTCCTACCTTAATCATGGACATAACCCCAGTCCTAACTACAGACACTGCACAACACAAACACGTAGGAAATCGTTATATACTAAATGACTAAAAACATATTCAATTTAACTAGAAAGCAAGTCTTACTTTACGGCCTGTGCTTCAGACAGTGGCTTTCTAAAGCAACCAGAAGCTCAAGCTGGCTTTTCCAGCAATCTCTATTGCTCTCAGGCCAACTATACCTCAGGCTTTCATACAAAGCTTCATACATTGCTTTCAACAGACGTGATCATTAATTTCATATAACCTCAAGATCCTTGAAAAACCACCAAAGGCACCTTGTATTTAACTTGGAATCAAGCACAGAAATTGCAAAAATGAGCAAGAGATAAATAATAATAGATGATGTATTATCCATAACGAGAAGTTTTATTTGCTTAACAGTTACAGAGCTAATCAAATAGTGACTTGAAGCCTTGGGAGACTTTTGCACCAAAAAGGGCATCTCTTTGTCTGTCAGATCATAAAAAAACAAAACAACCTATCCATCACACAATGTATATCGTGATTTTTAAGTGGACACTTGGCAATCAGTCCACATAAAAAGTGTACTAAGCCACTAACAGGGCTGAGAGGGATGGATTTACTGCTTGATTCCTCAATTTTAAGTGGCTAAAATCGGCAAAGAATTAATAGATGAAGCTGTCCAGGTCCCAAGACAATAGCTTCCGAATGCCTCATAAAGGGCCTTATAATGGCAAAGTYGAGCGGTTGCTTCCTGAGAGGCAAATCTAAGTTTTTATATTACAGATTTGCCTCAATCACTGCGGGTCTGCCCAGAAAGAAAACTTGGGRGTATCTTGTCACTGGATTTCAAGTTACTGCTTCTGCTCTTGTACGTTTCCAAGGAGAGGTAAACAACTGGCAGAGGAGGGAGAGGTCATTTTCTTCTTCCTTCAGGTCCCACATTTCCTACAAACCCCTATTTTCCAAAAGGAGGCCCAGGTGGAGTATCAGATTAGCTCCCGTCTGACGGAAGGCATTTTTCCAGGCTGGGGAGGCTATAGATAGGCCTTTATTCAGTAGCCAGATCTTAGTTCCAGAAGGCACTGGCCAGCTCCAGGCCCAGGTTTCATGAGCCAGTTCTCAAGGTCCTTCCAGGTGGGCGGGGGCAGATCGGGTTTCGGGGGATGGGCTAACCACCTCCGGACCTCGCGCAGCAGACCCCACCCTCACCACTGCAGAAAGGCAGAGAGATGTGGGGCAATATTCACCCCAACCCCTCTACGAACAGGAGATCACGGGGCCCTGTAACAAAGCTGGACTTGGCCGCCAAGGCGAGGCCCGAGCCTCACGGGCTCACCCGCACCACCTGCGGAGGGGACGCCGCAGGGTGCAGAGGCCGGAGGTGAAGCGTCTGCATCTGGCCTAGGTGGGCCTCTGGACACCTAGGCCCAGCGATGGCCACCTTCCCATGGGGGTGGGGGTGGGGGGGGCAGGTGGCTGTAGTACGGACCACCTTTACTCAGACAGAGGGAGGTATGAAGCGAAGGAGTAAGAACCGCCGGTGAGCCGGGGCTGCCGCGGGTCCCGCAGGCCCACTGCCCGCCTCCTCAGGGTCACCAGGGGAAGATATCCTGAATCCCCGCCCTATAGTCCGTGGCTTCGGGAAGAGGCCGTCATATTGGACTAAAACGAAGTCCCTTACCGCTTGAAATCCCGCATGAGCCTCCTACGGGCCGGGGTCGACATGCTCCGCAGCTGCCCCGCGGTCAGTCTGAAAGAAAAGAGTCCCGTTCGGCCCCCCCACCCCCCGGCGCAGCGGCCGAATCACTGTGGGTCGCCGCCGCCACCGAGACTGCACAAACAACCCTGCAATGACGTCTCCCTCCGCCGCCTCCGGATCCCTCCGCCCTCCGCCAGTACCACCGCGGGAGGAGGGGAGAGGGGGCGGGGCGAGCGGGCGCGCGCGGCACCGCAGGAGCGGGAGGCCGTCTTCCGGGCTTGTTGCTTGTGGGGAGCTACGGAGGGTCCGCTCGGTGCTCACGCTGAACGCGGCCGGCCCAACGCCCACGGAGCCCACAAGCTACCTTGCCTCGCTCGCCCCCCCGTCGCTAGTTTCAAGTTCGGCCGGACGGGGAGAGAGTGGTGCATCCGGAGCCTGAGATTTCGGGGAGAGGAGGTGGGATGACGTCAGGTCACGTGACCGCTAGCGGCGCTGTCAACAATCCACCCCTGAGGGGGAGGGAGCGAAGTATCTAGAACCACGTGTGCCTGTGACGCCATCAGAACAAGTCACGTGACGGCCCAGCCTGGCTCTCGGTTTCAGGTCTAACAAAGCAGGTCCTTGAGTTTAAGGAGTTGACACCTCTAGTCGTACATTATTCTTTTGGTCCCAAGGTACTGGGACTTTGCATAAGGAGACATTGTGGAAGGAGCCGCTTGCGTTCTGAGTCTTTAAAACGGAACAAAAAGTCTGGACTTAATTCTGTGTTTCAAGTGGCTTAGCAACTCTGGTACGTGGGACAGGTACTGAAAGTGTGGCAAAGCCTTGTAATGAACAGCTTTGAATGCTACGGTCGGTGCAAATGAGATGGGATTAAGGGCATTTGGATCAATAGCCTGTTCCTGCTAATGGGGTTTCCGTACTTGGAATCTAGACAGGAAATGAGAGTGGAATAGATTGCCCAAGCCTTAAAGACTCCATCCATGGAGTCTTTGAATTGGAATCTGTGGATTTGCCTGCGGTGGGGCACAATTGTATTTCTCAAGAAACGAGTGGGTGTGATTTTTAGAGCATATCAATGGGCTGCTGGTTGTCAAAGAAACCTACAGAAATGATTCAGATCAGAGGAGAGATGCTGCAGACATGGGTGGGAATTACATCTCGAGTCTGAGATAACTCATTACAAGCAAAGAGGCCAAATGGACCAGAAGTCCAGGGTGGGGAGATTCGTAGCAGGTCCAGAATCACTTACCACCACAATCCCCCTGACCCCCACCCTCCAAYCCCCCTACTCCCCGCCTCCAGCAGGCTCCTGGAATTCCTGTGCTCAGCATCTAGCCCTGTTTTGAGGATTTGTTAGTTCTAGAGACCGGAACAGTGTAGTAGACATTCTTTAACCCAAGAAGGGGAAAGAGCATGAGACTCCACTGCTCCACTTCTCATAGTTCCATGAAAGCAGGAAGGGTTAACCTTTTCCACTAGCCTTATCCCTCCTTTCTTCAAACAACTCTCTTGATTTAAAATGACCTCGAGAATCCAGCGTGTCTTGGTGCATCCTGCTAATCCCACCATTCGGAAAGTGGAAAAATCAGGAGAATAAGGCTAGCCTCCGTGAAGCAGGATGGTAACCACCCTGTGCAGTCTGAGAGTCTCTTCCCTCCCCGAAAAAAAAGTAACCTTAAGGATGGTCAGTATGTCTAACCCTCGCTAGCCGCTGCTGTGTCCTCACAATGTGACTAGGCTAAAAGTTAAATATTCTTGCCTTTATATTTCTTCTTTTTGAGGTATTCGATAGACCCCAGGGCCTTATGTAGCACTGTAAGATTTTATTGAGAAGGATGCAGTGCACAAGGCGACTCCAGCACTAGGTAGGCGGAGACTATAGGCCTGCACTTTCCACAGCTCCTAGAGCACCGAGAGAGACCGGTCTTGGGGGAAAAYCTGTCCCCTAGGCTGGCGTTCAGCTCCTCTTTGAGTAGCTGGGATAGGTAACAAGGCTTTTTCCTTCCCGCCCTGCCATACCAATCCTAATCTTCCTCATGGTCAAGAAAGAAGACAAGTGTGTGGAAATATATACAGTGAAATGCTAGACTCTTTATTTWHAAAAAAAATCATTCTGTGGCTTATCTAGCAAGTTACTACTTTTAAAAATGGTCGGGATAGTTTTTTTTTCTAAAATTAAATGTTTTGATAAATTGAATGTGCTTCCCCAAAATATTAGAGGGCAGAATGCTAACAAAATTCACACAATTTAATGTGTGGCAGCTTGCTGGAAACCTACAACTAGTCTTTGAACTATAATTTCACTTTTTAAAACAGGGTATTTGTAGCTCAGGCTGGAACTTGCTATGTAGACCAGGCTGGCCCTTCTCACATATCTCTGACTTCCTCTCTCCTGAGCGCTGGGATTGTGAGTTAATCTGTGGTGGCAGAAACTAATTCATGCTTTGCTCCTTGCAGATATTTAGTTCATGACAAATATTAAGTAAACATATAGCAAGTCTCATAGAATTAACTATGACATTCTTATTTATAGAAAAAAGAAAACTTCAAACCAAGTCCCCATTCCTCCTCACTCTAAAGCTCCAAAGCCCAGCTCTAGCAGTTAGTAGCAAAATTTGATATGCTTCTAAACTGTTCTTTTTTTAAAGGATTTATTTTATGTATATGAGTACACTGTAGCTGTCTTCAGACACACCAGTAGAGCGCATCAGATCCCATTACAGATGGCTGTGAGCCACCGAGTGGTTGCTGGGAACTCACTCAGGACCACTGGAGGAGTAGTCAGTGCTCTTAACTGCTGAGCCATCTCTCCAGCCCTAAACTGTATTCTTTTTTTTTTTTTTTAAGCAAACTAGTTTCCTTTTTATACTACTCAGCACACTTCTTGTGCACATTCATTTGTGTGTATAGGTCACAAGACAACTTGGAGGAGTTGGTTCTCTTTCCACCATGTAGGTCCAAGAGATTGAACTCTACTCTTCGAGCTTCATAGTCTTTTCCTACTGAGCCATCTCGTTGACCTACTTTTGCTACTACAGTTAAATCAAGATCTCTAAAAATGGAGCCCTTTAAAAAGCTCTGCGGGTTATTTAAATGTACATTCCCAGGCGTCCTTGTACGTTACTTAGTCTGTGGCAGAGTCCGGTGAATCGTTTTCCTAAAAAGTTTTGTGTTTCACCCGTCATGAGAGAACTTTAAAAGTACTGCTAGGGCTGGATATGGTGGCGCGTAGCACAGCACCCTAGGCAGGCACATGATCTCTTAGGAGTTTGAGGCCAGCCTGGTGGTATACAGTGAGTCCCAGGCCACCCGGACCTACATAGTAGACCTTGTCTCAAAACAAAAAGGGATTCTAGTAATTGGAAACACTAGTAATTGCAAACTGAAAATGTGTATAGAATTGGTGTTAGAAATAAGTCAGGGGAGTAGTGAATGCTGAGATGTGACTTACCACTGAGCTAAGCCCCCTACCCAAGAACCGTCTTGTCCCTAGTTTAAGGATTATGTCAACTTTTGAGGTCGAAATCGGTTGTATGGACTATTAATGCAGCACTGGCAAACTGTAGCCCCGTAAGTCTTCCTTAGACCAGTTACCTCCGTCAACCTCCTAGAACCAAGCACAAGTAAGGGACCAGCAATCACCCACGTGACAAAATGCTCTCTTGAYGGGCGAAAGCCTCAAGGGTGTTCGTTCTGCTATAAAATGCCCTGCTCTCCCTCATCCCCCATCACCTGCAAGCACGTGGGCCGCCTACGTCCCTCCCCCATTCCCTTGCATCTATCTTCCGCTTGCTGTCACTTTCCCTTCCGGGTCAGGACCCAGCAATTTCCAGTCTTGCGTACTGTGCTCCGAACGCGGCAGGGCCCCGCCCTCGCCGCGTTGCCAGGGCATCCGGCTGCCCTGAGCGGGCAAGGTCGGCCAGGAGAGGAGGTGTGGTGGCCCGTGGCCGGCTGGGACTTCCACGCAGCCGGGCCGGCGGGACTACAGGATGGGCTGAGGCGGCGGCGGTTCTCAGGACGAGGTCGACAGCGCGCCGAGACGGGCCACTCGGGTTGGGGCTGCACAGACTGCGTGTTTGAGGAGAGGGCAGGACGTCTGAGTGACTAGTGCTGAGGTGGGGGTCCCCATGCTTGGTGGACCGTGACCTCTAACAAGGGACCCGCAGTGTTTGTTGGTGGGACTTTTTAGCTGGGCTTCCATTGTTTCTGACCTCATATTCTAAATCCCGTATTCTAAAAGGATGCCTGAATTAAAGGCGTATCAGACCTCTTTTATTTCTCAATCCCCGTCTACACAAAATGCTAGATTAATGAAGGCTATCCTTCGTCCTGGTGAAAGTTGGAGTTTCTCAGACAATTTAAGAGTTCCCACGAACCGGCTCTGCTGTAACTAGCAGTTCTAGTTTTTGTTCTTATACCCGAAAGTAGTGGGGTTATCTCTATGCATTATCCAGCTTATATAATAGAAARTGTGAACGTTTAACATTTTCTTTCTTTATTTCTGTGAAGTAGAAGCCAGGCTTGAAAATGGAGATGTATGAAACCCTTGGAAAAGTGGGAGAGGGAAGTTACGGAACGGTCATGAAATGCAAACATAAGGATACTGGGCGGATAGTGGCCATTAAGATATTCTATGAGAAACCCGAAAAATCTGTCAACAAAATTGCAACGAGAGAAATAAAGTTTCTAAAGGTTTGCTTCTTTTGCCTTTTATTATATATATTTATATATATTTAATGTTTTCCCATTGGGACCTAACTTGCTATGCAGCCCAAGCTGTCTTGGAGTGCTTTATTTTTTCCCAGTGCTAAGATTTACAGGCCTACATTGAAACACCCATCTTCTTTTGCCTTGATTATGTAAGTCAAAAGAGAAATTGCTATGGGAGAAAAATAAGATGTATGAAAGAATATTTCCAATAACATATATACTAAGACCTGTCATAGAGAAACCTTCATTGGCTACAGTCTGTCCTTTTTTATTGATAAAAGATTTGTGTGCTTGTTTATAACAGAATTATGCTAATATTGTAAAATCATTCAAAACTATTCAAGTATAGTATTTAATAAGGATGTCTGTTTTGTACAAGGGATTGTGGAAAAAGCTAAGAGTAGAAAGAAGGAAAAAATTGTTTTTTGCCAGTATTGGGGTGCATACCTTTAAATTCCAGTACTTGGGAGTCAGAGAAGGTAGACCAGCCTTGTCTACAGAGTGCGTTCTAGGACAGCCAGCCAAGGCTGTTAAGCAAAGAAACCCTGTCTTGGAAAAAAAAAATGTTCCTTAGTGGCATAACTCCTCTCAGGGTATAGTAAAATAACCCTGAGAAGAGTGGTTCCAGAGAGAGGCTCTGTAGTTAGCAGCGCTTACTACTCTTGTAGAAGACTTAGAGTCAGGTCCCAGCACCCACGTCTGCAGACTCACAACTGCCTGTGACTCCAACTCCAGGGATCCTGTACCCATTTCTGGTTTCCAGCGACACCTGCAGGCATATGCACACAATCACATACCCACACAGTTTTTTTGTTCATTTAATGTTTAATATTAAATTTTACAAATTCCTGTTTGATRGGGAAGGGTTTGTTGTTGTTGTTTTAAACAGAAAATAGGGTATGTACTTGTCCTTGAGTGATGTGCAGCATTTGGGTAGGATGGCGATACTACTGAGTTCCAGATTAGGGGAACAGCATTAAGGTCAGAAAGACTAAAACAGGACAGAGCAAGAATGGAAAGAAAACRAAAGATACTTGTTTATGAGTTTCCTGTATAGAATTAGAAAGAGGTGTGATTAGTGTAGTAAGTTGGAAACAGATTTTGAAGTGTTTTAGGCTAAGTAGTCAAAACTTGATTTGGGGGCTTGAGATGCTAGGTTGGTAGAGTGCTTGTCGAGCATGCCTGGAGCCCCAGGTTTGATCCCCAGTAACATAAAACTGAGAGAGAGTGTATAATCCTGTTACCATCCTTGGCTGCATACTGCACTCCAAACCAGCTCGGGATACATGACACTGTCTCAAAAGCACAAAAATAATTTTTTTAAGTGAAGATTTTAGTTAATACTTTAATTTAGCAGTGGTCTGTAGACTGTATTAGACTGAAAATTAAGGGGGTCTGATAAGAATTTAATCCCGGGATGCTGCTAGTACCATGAGTCCATTTTTAGAATTCAGCAGTGTAAAGAGATGCAAAGTTAAAATGAYAGACTGCAAATACCACAGGAGAGCGTAGAAACATGTGGAAAGGAGGCAGAGATGCCCTGAAGTCCAGAGAACACTACAGCTGATGTGAGGTGGAAGAGAACTTGAAAACTAGTGCAGGTTTGGAAATGTTGACTTGGAGGGGACAGGGATGTGTAACTGAAGACTATTAGCCTTTCACAAACAGCA
>BDUI01006126.1:15524-35217 GCA_002335545.1 Apodemus speciosus
TGTGTGTGTGTGTGTGTTAATGTTTGTTCATGCATTTAGTATTGCTAAAAATCTTCAAGTAAAACTAGACACAAGAAAAAGTCCAAGATGTTGCCTTTTCTCCAAGTTGAAATTTTTCACCTGTTACTAATCTAAMRCCTTCTTCATATACTGAGCACGTTTTATTTCAAAATAGACCCYCAACAAAATCCCTTGGCTCGCCCTGCATTTATCAATATAAAGTCCTACTAAATACGATTTGAGAGGGAGCAGAAAGAAGGGTTTTAAGTGAGTTTACAAAAGGAAGAAATCGGTCATCCCGCCTTAAAGAATGTCTCATGATAATGATTGTGATACTTCCTCCCTGCACCACTACGGTACAGAGTTTCCAAAATGGGATTGTAGCTGTAGGAGGCGGAAGAAGGAGCCCTTCTCTGGCACATTCAGACCTACAGCAAATACACTCAGCTGTYCTAAGAATCCCCAGAATGCACGAGGCGAGGGGACCGAAGTCCCTGTACCTCTGAGCTCACCAGTGAGTGGGTGGCATCCGACTTAGCTGCCACGAATAAGCCTGGCAGCAACCAGGGAATCATTTTTATGGAAATTACCCGCATCTTTACTGAACCAAATACGAGTTTGTTAAAGGAAAAGTAAGTTTTCTCCTTGAACTGGGTTTCCGTCGTGACTCTGAAAGGTCATGCAGAAGAGCACCATGAACAGACCTGTCTCTGAGGAACCGAGGAGCAGGACAGTTATTGATCGCTTACTCCAACAGCCGCTTCCTGTCTTGTCCTTCCGGTCAAGTCTCACAGCTRCTTGGTGTGTCTGCTCCTGCAAGTTCAGATCAGAATATTTAATTATCTGCAAAGGATGTTCTATGGATTAACTGTCAAGTGTTTTGAGACCATTAACTACTTGATAAATGCTAATGAGATACTTCAAGGAGGCAGAGATTACTGGTGATCTAACGTGTATTCTTTCATGTGCCTGCCCCCTAAGTTTTATTATTATTTATACAGATCTTTTTCTAAACTGCATTACAACCCTACACTGTGCTGCAAATAATCATCACACCTTAATTATAAAGTCTTGAATCTGAAAGTGCTGTTGCTGTGTTAGGATCAGAGAGGAGGTAATCTGTGGTAAGCCTCGGCGTGGCTGGTAATCATCGGGACAAAACAAACCCGTGAGTTCTAATACAGACAGTTACCTTAAGGAAGTAAGGCCAGCCAGGCAGAGGGAGAGAAGCAGAGATCATGAATGTATTCTAAGCTTCAAGTTAAGCCCAGCACTTAGACCAAAGGCTTTAGAAGTACTTTAAAAAGACTTTTAGAAAATTTAGACTTTGTAATTTGATTTCCACTCCTGACTCTTAATACACTTGGAACGAGCTAGAATCCTTGCACATTTTTCTTTCCTACAGGGGTGGGGATGGGGAGTGATACACTGCCTTTGAGTTGGAAAAAGAGAGAATAAAGAAGATTTCTATGTAGGGCTACAAACCATGCACCTCGGTCCCACCACAGCCTTGACTCATGCATGCAGGCCCCCAAACAGACCCTTGAACCTGGATGTCTGTCACATGCCCACACCTCTACTTCAAGTCAAAACAATGCCCCAGTTGCGACCTCACCAAGAAGTCATAAAGATTACAGTGAGAACATTGAACTTCAAAGATGAAAGGCTCAATATAAATTCCAAGCATTATTGTCCAGTCACAGTGTGAACTTGCAGAAAACTGCAACTTAAGCATGATTGCTACCTGTCAGCAGATCCAAACTAGGATGACCTTGCTAGAACTGTCGGAAGGGCAGGAGAGCCAAAGACCAAGACCTGGAAGCAACTGTCTCCCAGAGAGCATAACTGTGTTCTCGCAGTGGTCCTTTGTTCTCTGAATCTCCACGTTAACGCAAGCCTGATACAACAGYTYAGCTCCCATCCCACCAAACAGCTCTTGCTCTTCCTGTATCAACAATGGGCAAGACTATGCTAAGCACTAGTGAAATTGGTACACTGATACCCTTCAGGGCTTACTGTTGAAATAGGGGCCCTGTGCATTTCCTGTTGGATCTACAGGCAGGTGTACAGGATGCTTTAGTCTGCAGACAACTTACAATGATGCTTGCGGCATCTGAGAGTAAGAAAAACCTTCCACTAAGAAACGTCCAACAGTTTTGAAGCTGACTTCCATTAGCAGTGACTGCATTGGGCCATGACATGCACTGTGACAAATCGATATTTTGCACATTTTTCCCTTGAATCTACAAGTGCTAGAAATTATTGCTGAAGCTGTTCCTTAAAGCCTATGGTAATAGCTCCAACATTGCTTTCAGAGCTGCTAAGTGCCAAGGGGTCCTTCATCCTATATACGTCTACCCGTGTTGGGCAGGTAACTCATAAGCCGGCCTCCAAATGCTTTTGAGTGTAGCCAAGGCTACTTAAGAGGCTATACTCGGTATGTGGTTTTCTGTGGGTGCTCATGCACCCCTATAGTCCTTGTACCTGACTCCCAACTGTGTGGTAGGGAATAATGACAGGTTGGGGTGCTGCCTGGCAACAGCAGTCAGCCTTGGCTTATGTCATTTGGAACAGTTGTTTGTAAGCTGTTTCCAAGATCTCCAGGCCCAGACCGCCCTTGGAAATCTGATTCCGACTTATGAACCATTCAAATTGGGGGGAACAAACAAACAAACAACTGTTCATATGTGGAAATAGAAAATATTAACGATCTGTTGACTTTGAATGGCCCGGAGCCCATTGTCACAATGGCGCATGTTAGCTTTCCAATCTCTATCTTAAAGGCTGGCTCTCCCTAAAGGGCCTGAAATAACTGCCGAGTTTCTTCAAATTACATCTAGTTGTCCCGTCTTCTTTTAAAATCCAATATTGCTGGGGCAATAGAAGAATTCTTGTCTGTACAGAGAGACAAGATTATTCCTGTAGCTGCTTTTTGCTCAAAGATCTTAGTTTTTGAGATAGACTCCATGTAATAGTCAAAGGCACAGATCCACAATCACTTCCTGTAAAAGTCGGGTAGCAAACAATTCAGGCTTAAAGCATCTGGTTCCTGCTGTAAGTATTCAGACTGCCCTGAAGAAGCAAATAGACTTAGACAATATGCAAGCAAATGAGCACAGCTGGGTGCCAATAAAACTTTATTTACAAATACTTAGGATGCTAGACCTAGAGTTGCTGCTCTAAGACTGGCACTTCTTCAATTGCCTTTGTAGATAATGCATACACACACACACACACACACACACACACACACACACACACACACACACGGGCGAGCAGAAAATGATTTTCAAAAGATGTCTAGGAATGGATTTCCAGCTGTGATCATGCAGTGAGTGAATGAATGGTGTTCCAGAGACCAGCAGCCTCCATTTCACCTGGCACCTGTTAGGGTGTGGACTCTTGGACTCTACCCCAGACCTTCTGAATCTGTCCTTGAACTGGATCCCTAGGGTATGTGGCATACAGTCAACGTAAGAATCACCAAAGCGTTCCTGTATTGATAAATAGGCACCCGCCATGGGTGGGGTAAGGCGCGGGAAAGAGATACTGTTATCCTGGAGTCCATTTTGTACTGAAACCCTGAAGGAGGAGCAGCCTGCTGGAGCAGTCTTCAAGAAGAAACTAATTTTTAGAAACACAACACAGAACAGAGAAGCAATGCCCCACCTCCTCCCCATCTCACTCTCTAGGCTCTGGCTGCACCTCCTACTCTGAAGACAGAGGCAGGGGCATGGAAGACAAAGTCCTTGTGTGCCAAGTGCCCAGGACATACGGGGGTGGGGAGGGGAGGGTGGAAAGGGCAGGAATCTCCGAGACACTGGCCGGATGACACCTGTGAGGGGCCGGGGCCAGGCTCTCCAGCTGGAGGCAGTCATCAGTCGTCTGACTCTTTCCCTGGCACCGTGTGTCCTCACCCTACACTGTAATGTTGACTTTCCCTATTCGAAACACAAAATTACTCAAGCTCTGTAATTGCCCAACTAAAACACCATTTTTAAAAAATGCCTTTACGTATCTGCACACCACCTCAAGAAAAACCACACCTCAAAATTGTCCTTCTTTACCTCCTCAACCCAATTAAATTAAAGCATGCCTGCTGCATGTTGTCAGAACAACCAGTCTATGGGAGGGAATGTTTTCCACCTTAACTGGCTACCAGATGACTGCAGAAGACTGCCTGTCTCCCTCTCCTACCACAGGGAGATGTTTTTCCAAAAAGGCTTCACTTTGTTTCCTGATGGTTATGGCGGATTGGGAGACATCGTTGTCAAATACAAGAACCACCAATCTTAAAGGAGGAGGTGATATATGGGTGTATAATGAAGCATCTGCCTCTTAGTCATCCGGTCCTTAGGTAAATAGCTTCTTGTAGCTTCAATATGTAAAATGGAGTGTTATGATAATTAAATGGGAGGTCATTACACTGAGGCAGCTGTGGCGTCCTGAGATGCTATATACACAAACTAGAATGTCAACTCAGCAGGAAGGACCACGGCTAGCAACTGAGACTTGTTTTGCCTGGCAGAGCATGCCACCTAACCTCTAACCTGCAACTTGAAGGCTACTACCCCACTTTAACCAGTCACATCTCTACTGGGATTCGATACTTACCATATGACCCCCCACCCCCACCCCCACCCCCACCCCCACCCCCACTCCCACCCTTGTCTGGAACTCCAAACACCTGCAGTTCAGTTCGAAGCCGCCCAACTCATGAATCATGGATATCTGTTGAAATGGTCACTTCAAGGCTTCAATAAGCATCACCTTATCTCTCCACAGGGGATGCCCTGGATATTGCTTATAACAATAGTGACTGTCTGCTGAGTTTGAAGTGAAGAAAACAGCACTGCGTCACAGGATTCAGAACATGCCGCATAAAAATATCTAGCTGGTCTCTTAAGTATAATAATATCACCATTACTAATAATAATTACTAATACTATCATCATTATAGTAATGATGCCATTACTGCTGATATTTAACATTTCAAATGCTCCAATAAATTTTTTCCAGTTGTTGATCAATCTGAGCTCCAGATTGTAARTTGTCCTCTCAGATCATCCTGCCAACCTGAGTCCAGTCAGCGACATAGAGAGAAGCCATCAGACTGGCCTTTCTTTCTCACAGCCCCAGAAAGGTTCACCCTGAAGGCTCCTCAGAAGCACGGTATCTCCCACTCGGAATTGCAGTCCCTGCCTCAAAAAAGACAGAACATGCCTTTTGTTCCCACTTTGGGCTCCCCGGTATCCCTGGTATCTGGAAAGACCTAGCTTTTGTGTGTGGTTGTTGAAGGAAAAGCGTTAAGGACGGGCTATGCCCACATCCTCTCTTTTCTGTTCTCATGCAACTTCAACCAATCAGTTTGTTGTTGTTGTTGTTGTTGTTGTTGTTGTTGTTGTTGTTTTCTGAGACAGGGTTTCTCTGTGTAGCCCTGGCTGTCCTAGAACTCACTCTGTAGACCAGGCTGGCCTCGAACTCAGAAATCCGCCTGCCTCTGCCTCCCAAGTGCTGGGATTACAGGCGTGCACCACCACACCTGGCTAACCAATCAGTTTTCTGCCAACACCCTTCAGTTTTGATCTCATAGCTACCTATAATTCTATTCTGAAGACATGAAAGAAAAGAAAAACAGAGTAATTTGGTGTGCATGCATGTGTGTGCATGTGTGATGTGTGTGGTGTACATGGGTGTGTGGTATGGTGTGTGTGTATGATATGTGTAGTGTGTGTAGGATGTGGTGTGTGTGTGTGTGTGTGTAGGATACAGGGTGTGTGTGTATGTTTATGGTGTATATGGTATGTGTATGTGGTATTTATGACGTTTGTAGAATATGGTATATGTGTGTATATATATAGAATGTGGTGTGTGTATAAGATGTGATGTGTATGTGTGTCTGTAGGATGTGGTATGTGTGTGTGTATGGTGTGTATGGTGCGTCTTTGTGGTGTGTATGGTGTGTGTATGTGGTGTATATGGTGTGTGTGTGTGTAGAGTGTGGTGTATGTGTGTGTATAGGATGTGGTCTGTGTGTACAGGGTGTGGTATGTGTGTGATATGTGTAGTGTGTGTTTAGGGTGGCATGTATATGTGTGCGTGTGCACAAGCACAGGAATGTGTCAGCATGCATGTGTAGCTCTGGATGACATAAGGGCAAAGATGTAGTACTCAAGAATCACAAACTGGGAAAAAAAACAGGTGGAAAATAAAAGAAAAAAGACAGTGGGAGTAAGGCAGGGTAGGGGGAGCTAAATCTCAATTTGATATTTCCAATGGTACTGAATGACCCATCAAGGCAAAGAAAGCGGATCTTACAGGTTTGTGATCTACTAGGATTTTATTTTATGCTCCCCTGGAGGTGATGCATCTGCTTCCACCATGCCTGTTGCCCAAACTGTAGAGAGGAATTTAACCTGGGTCGCCCTGGCAGGTGCGAGGTGGGCCACTTATCAGCCCTGCCTCCCCTGTGGCATGCAGACACCAAATGTCAAAAGGACTCACTAAAAAACTCACCCTGTAAGCCTGCCAAGCACTCAGGGCATCTGGCCATCAAATTCGAGTTCCTTCCACGCGGAACTCTTGTTCCCAGATTCAGCAAGCAGGTGGTATTTGTTTTTCAAACCTTGATCACAACTATCAGCGGCAAAAATTACCTGAACCAAGAGGAATCCCCCTGCTTGCTTTGTCTCTATCAAAGCTCCCTTTCAGAGAGCCTGGGACCCAGAGGTCACATATTTCCTGGATGAAGTCAGGAAACCCAGGACAAGAAATATCATTCAATGTGTGCACAAGCATTGCAAAATCCAGGTTCCTCAGCCCAGTTCCAAGGGTTGCCACAGTCACAGAGTTTTATTTTGGTGACCTTTGAAAGCATGTATTTGCTTCAATAGATAAGTTTTCTTTCCTAGATTGGTGTACAAAAGTCACAGGGAAAAATTACTTAGGAGTAATTAATTAGGAGGAAAATGTGTTTTCTGTGTTATCTGAATGTGTTATTTGCAGCACAACACAGAAAATATACAAACAGCAGGGATGTTGGTTGGTAAATCTCCAACAATTTGTACATCTTTTGAGCCATTTACTCATGGCCTTGACCAAAAAGAAGAATAAATTATGAAGAAACAGCAAAGCCATAATATCCATATTCCTCATTGTTACCTTTTTCTACTGTGGTAAAAGGATGTGCAAGGTAGGCCTTACCAATTTCACCATACCAAGTGCACTCCAGTTCCATTAACAATTGATGACAAGAACTTAGTGATTAAAGCAGGCACATGAGTGTACACCCACCTTCTTGAACAGCAAGGCTTACCTCTTAGACAGTAACCCCATGTCCCCTCTCCGCAGGACTCTGGTGACCACCATTCTGTGAGTTTGGCAGTTCTCCCACGCAGGTGGAACCACAGTACTTATCTTTCTGTATCTGGCTTACTTCACTCTGTAAAACCCATTCAGGGTTGACTCATGGTGTAGCCTGCATCAGATATCAGAATCTCTCTCTTTTCTAAGGCTAATGTCCCATTGTATGCAAATGCCAAATTTGTTTATCCACTCAAACATTATGTATTCTGTTTGTGGACATTTGGGTTGTTTTTACCATACTCACCAATACCCCCTGTGTGTGCAGATTTACAAATATCTGCCACGTCCCTGGTTTCAGTTGTGTGGGTCATATATTCCTTACACATTATTTTAATTATCTTTATGGAAATTCCTTCATCCGTCAGGGAAAACCAGTCTTTCAGCCCAGCATGTGGCTAACTGGGGAGAGGAGGAACTGGGCATCTAGCACAGGAAAGCAGGGGATCAGTGCAGCCACAGAGGTGGAGGCAGCCGGCACATCCTCCTCTTCTTCCTCCAGAGCTTCATTTTATAAACATTTAAATGCCCAGGGACCTCTTTGAAAAGGAAGTTGTCTTCACCGTGAGAATGTATGGTGTGAGCTCCTGAACAGCTAGTCAGCAGCAGCGGAACAAAGACAGGCAAGCTGGATCAGAAGGAAGCAGAAGCAGGGGTGGGGTGGCTGCTGGGGTGCTGGGGGGAGGGGCACATTATGCCCCAGTGCTGGGGAAAGGAAAGTTACATACACAGAGAAGGGAAAAGAAGAGGAACAAAGAAATCGGTTCTCAGGTAAAGGGAGGTAGTATTGTGACAGGTGACAAAGAGACTTCTGCAGCAGAAGACCCCCAAGAACTGCTGACATAGAAAAGCTGTAATTATGAGTATGCACTACACCCTCTAGATTCCACAGGAACTCTAGCAAGAACCAAAAAAGAAGAGAGAGAGAGAGAGAGAGAGAGAGAGAGAGAGAGAGAGAGAGAGAGAGAAGCAATTCTCTCAAGGAACCCAGCTTCTGCTGTTATCAAAGACAACAAATCTCACCAGAGCCCAGCCCACAGCTCTGAGGACAGACTGCATCCAAACAGAAGAGTCATCCCAGAGACACAGTCAGTGTGAAGGCAGCAGCAAGGCTGGTCCCCGAGAGCAGAAGCTAAACGGAGACTCCAGAAGCTTTCTAGCTCAAGGAGGCTCAGAACAGAGAGGAAAAGCCACTCATGTTGGGAAGACAGACTACTTCCAAAATAATTCAGGCCTGTGATATGGATGAGACCCAGAAAAGACACTGCTTGGCTTAGTCACCACAAAAGGCTCCATATCCCACTCAAGTTCAGTTACCCAAGAGAGCTCACCATTTTTGCCAGACTTCAGCATACTCCTGTGTAAGGGAAGGAGACAGCTATACTTGGGTAACTGTTGGAAGAACAAGGCCCTCTCTCCTGGCCTCTTGTGAGCCACTTTCTTCTGAGGTTGTTATCTTCAAATTGAAGAGTGACCCCCCTACCCCCAAATCTTACCAAGCCAGAGAGGACAGACACAATCAATCCACTTGAAAAACTGTCTTCCGGGCACTTTTTTTGAGTCGCTCACTCAGCGAATGTACTCGGCCTCCACGTGGATCAAGGGACCCACTCAGAGACACAGAGATAGAATAAAGCCATCCTTCCCCTGGGGCGGGAGGCTCACAGCTAATAGAGATGGGTGATTAAAAGCAAGAGCAGGATAGGGTGGAGCTCAGTGGTAGAGCTTTCAAGACCCTGAGTTCCATCTTCAGGACCTCCTAACGCTCCCACACAGACAGACAGACAGACAGACAGACAGACAGACAGACAGACACACACACACACACACACACACACACACACACACAGCACACATAGAGACACAGCTTACAAAAAAGAACATTTGAAGTGAATTATCACATAAGAAGCTTAAGAGCAGGTCTGGCGTAAGACTCTAGTGAGCCTTAGCTTACCAGGAACCCCCTGAGTGAACAACGTGGAGTCAGGAATCAATGCAAAAAGCAAGAGGAATTTATTGTTCCAACATGTTGGGGTCTCTGTGCAAATGAGAGAGAGAATGATCCCATTCAGCCTGTTCAGCGAGCCTTTATACAGTTCTCAAGGCAGCAGCCATTAGGCACAATGTGACTGGCAGAACAGTGTGACTTTTAAACTGATTGGTCTTTAGGGAATGGGGTAGGTGGCCAACGGTCACGGTCACGAGCTCTGGGCCTCCCCTACCAGCAGGTGGCCAGTGGTCCGTCCCTCCTTCCTGTGGTCTGAGGAATGTAATTAGCCCCTCCCTTCTGGAGGGGAGGGGTGCCTATGTTCTTTATGACTTTTCTCTTTCAGGAGAGGCGGGGTCTGGTGGAAATGTCTAAATTTTCTGAGCTGACCTCTTCACTGGAATGCAGAAACAATATAAGATCCAAGCCATCAGGATCACTCAAAGGTTTATTCTATTTGTTTCCTCTTGCTGATGTAACAAATAACTCAGAATATAATGGCTTGAAACAATGTAGCTTTAACAAAGTGGTGGTCAGATGGCCAGAGTGGGTACTAGGGGCTAAAGTCRGGGTGTCCACACAGCACTGCATTTCTTCTAGAGGCTTCTGCAGACTTGTTCCTGCCCTCTCCAGTTGCTGGATGCCTGGCTCCTTTGGCTCACGGCTTCCTTCCAGGACTGGCATTACACTGACCTCTTCTTCTGTACGTGCGGACCCAGCTCTCACCTCTCTCCTGTCCTAACATTCCTACCTTCCTCCCCTGTGGTTGCATTGGCCCAACCAGATAACAAACTGTATCTTCAAGATTCTTGACCTAGTGACAGCTATGCAGTCTCTGAGAGCTGGAAGGTGACAAGGCCTGGAGATCTTTGGGGTAGTAGTGAGAGACAGAGGTGTCAGGGACAATACTCTATCGTGTCAACTATTGAGAGAGAGAATGATCCCATTCAGCCTGTTCAGCGAGGCTAAAATTTCTCTACGTGAATAAGTCAAGCTGTTCTTCTGAAAAGGCTATCACTTTTTCCTTCAGTGTGTGTGTGTGTGTGTGTGTGTGTGCGTGTGCGTGTGTGTGTGTGTGTGTGTGTGTGTGTGTTTATAGAAAGAAAGAAATGGAATAAATTGTGTTCCACGCAAATCCTTGCCAAAAATCATCTAGGTTACATGGTAAAACTATCATGAACAAAGACAAATATCAGCCATCTTCTGCAAAACTCTTCTCTTTGCAATTTCTGCTCCACACACACCCCAGACTCCATGTGTGTAGATTTTCTCATATTCTGGCCCCTCTAGCCTCTCAGTAGATACTAGTGGGTCCTTCAGCTGACACAGTTTTTCACAGACTTACAAAATTCACATTAGCCAATTTCACTCTGCAAGCTACATACAGGAAAGAATTCAGAATTACTGTTGGAAAGTGCTTATTTGGATCTAAAAGGAGATGCGATGTGGGAGATGGCTCAGTGGGTAAGAGTGTCAGCTTCACAAGTATGAGGGCCTGGGTTAGGATCCCAGCACCCTAACAAAAAGCTGAGCTTAACCCCACATACCACAACATCAGTGCTGCGGAGAATCGAGGCAGAGGGATTACAGAGACTTGCAGGATACAAGCCTGCCTCAAGGTTCCAGGAGAGACCTCCAGAGAGTAAGGTAGAGGTCATCAGGACGGAGCATCTAGCATCATCCTCAGGCCTCTGTCACACTCACATACGCACACTCACGAGTGAATATATACCACGCATATACCACACTCACGCACATACATAAACAAAATTTAAATTTAAAACACTCATATGTCAAAAGTCTAGGTTCTTCTCTAGGGTTCATCACCCTACCTGGAACCTAGGAGGCCCTTTCTTTACCCAAGGTTAAAGATTAGCAATGCTATAGTTCAGTGCAGACTGTGGCCTCCGGAGTTCAGATCAAAGTACTTTGTGCCAGAAGATGCTACGTGGAATCTTCTATATTACTCTTCACTTTGAAATTTAAAAAGAGGCCAGAGACTTCCTTTTAAATACACACCAATAAATGCAAAACCAACTTCTGATTTTGTTTCCTGGAAAACTCCCACCAAGCCTCGTGATTGGAGTTCCACAAGGAACCCTTCCTGTTGGGCGATGTTTGACTCTGGAACATAAACAAGTTTCGACTAGAGGACAGACAGTATGTAATCAATACTCCTTGGCTCCTGTCCAGGCCTGTCACGCCTGGCACTTACATCTCCGCAGATACCGGGGAGGGAAGATCGCACCACATTTAAAAGCAGATCAACAGATGCAGGGCTGGGGTGTCGGTGAGAGTCGGTTACACGGCTGATGAAAGTCTTTGTGAATCTCAAGTAATGACAATATGGCAATCCTCGGGTGTGCTGGCAGATGGCCTCAGCCCCCACCCTGCTAGGAAAGCCAAGGCCAACCTTTCTCCCTCCCTCGGAACCTTGTTTTCCAGTCTTCATCGGGCCTCTGCAGCTCTGGGTTGCCCTCCGCTAGCCCCTCTGTGGTTCAGAAACTCCCCCACGAGCCGTTCTGGAGGCTTCCGCTAGGCCTGCTGACCCACGGGGGCCCTCCTGCCGCAACACCATTCCTTGTGCTCCCCAGCCCCATCCCTCTGAGGCCCCTGTTCTCTCTGCCTCAAAGGCAGTTCCTTCATGATTTGCCTGGTGAATACCTAATTAGCCCTCCAGGAAGCCTCAATATTCTCCCTCTTGTGTGACAAGAGCTGTGGCGTGGCCTCCCACGGGGCTCTTGACACACACGGGGTATTAGGTATTAGGCTCTCTGCTCACCTCGGCTCCCTTAGCAGGCTCCCAGACTGAGAGCTCTTTCGGAGCACAGGGCGCGCCTTTTCTCTCCAGCTCCTCTGCACTTAGCTCTTAGTAGACACCAATAAACATTTGCTGAGTGATCGAAAGAATCTTCAAGTCCTCCTTCTGGGAAAGAAAAGAGAAAAAAACAAAAACAAAAACAAAAACAAAAACAGCCCATCACTCTGCTGCCTTCTAAACTGTGCGCAGTCGCCAACCACTTCACTTTCTCACCAACCTTCTCGTGGCCTGGCTGCGCACCTGACCCTGGCCCCAATCTAGCCACAGCAAGGCTGGCTTGTTTCCAGCCCACGTAGCCTCACCGCAGCAGCCGCTGATATAGTCCACCATTGCCGCCGTCCAGGATGACGCCATCTCTGGTTTTATTGAGATGACTTCTCTGCCTCTTCCAGCTTTCTGTTCACCAGTGCCATCTCCTCGGTGTTCTCCTTTCCCAGGCAGTTGGCTTTAGTAAGGTACAAGCCCCAGCCTCTCCCCCAAGCTCACTGCAGGAACCACACCATGCCCAGAGCAACCTCCAGAGGCCAGTGTCTAAAACAGGACCGAAACCGGATGAGCGGATGTGTGCTTGGCACTCAGCATATGCTGTCATATGTTGGGGAAGCTGTCTCTCAGCTGGCCACCTCTGTTCCCCACCATTCTCCCTCCCCTTCAATTCACTCTGGATTCTGATGCTACAGTAATATTCTTTAGAGAATGCCAACGCCAGGATTGAAGTTTTCAGAATGCCTTAGTTGGGTGTGGCACGTGCCTTTAATCCCAGCATTCAGGAGGCAGAGGCAGGCAGATCTCTGAGTTTTAGGCCAGGCTGGTCTACAGAGCAAGTTCCAGGACAGTCAGGGCTACGCAGAGAAAGCCTGTGTCCAAAGAAACCCCCCAAATTAATAACTAATAAAACATTCTTCATCCTTGTGAATTAAAGCTGCTGTCTCCTTCCATCTCCATGGAAGGCCATACAGAGAAACCCTGTCTTAAAAAAGAAAGAACAAACAAAAACAAACAAACAAACAAAAATCCCACTGTCATCCAGGTCGTCAGCTTAAAGTTTAATTTCTCTAGGAATATGTTTTGGCTTTCATAATACAGCCTCCATTTTATAAGGAAGCAACGCTACGTTTTGTGCTGTTTGTTTCAGTATCTCACTGAGAAATCATGCCTGTTGAGTTGCTCACATTTTGTTTTGTGGGGAACTGTATTATGCAGATGTCTGTTGGACTGGGCTTTAACAAGAGACCAATAGGGGGCTGGAGAAATGGCTCAGCAGTCAAGAGCACCAACTGCTCTTCCAAAGGTCCTGAGTTCAAATCCCAGCAACCACATGGTGGCTCACAACCATCCGTAAAAAGATCTGATGCCCTCTTCTGGAGTGTCTAAAGACAGCTACAGTGTACTTACATATAATAAATAAATAAATTAAAAAAGAGAGAGAAACCAATAGGACTCTGCCTTATTAAGACACTGAATACGGAGTTGACCACCATTCACAGCTTTAGAAGGTAGAAACAGAGCAGAAAAACAAATTGTTGTAAAGATCTTCTTTTTGAGATCTAGCCCTATTTGCTTGTTTTGTTTGCCTTTGTTCTGTTGTCCGTTTGCTGCGGGGCTTTTGTTTGTTTTGTTGCTGCTGCAGTTGTTTCTTGGAGGGTTGGTCATTGGGTTTGGTTTAGTTGGCTTCTTTGTTTTGAGATCAGCTCTCCTTATAAGCACTCAAGTTAGCCTTGAGCTTGCCTTAGCCAGCAGAGGGCTAGGAGACAAGCAAAAGTCACCTTACTAAGCAGCCCTGTTTCTTTTAAATAAAGTTGTGTATCCCCACAACTCCCAGAGCCCCAGGATAACTTTTCTGCCTGTTCTATATCTGAAAATGCTACATTCCAGGAGAAAGAAGATCTCCCTGGCTCTGTGTCCATGAAGAGACCAAAAGTCCAGATAACTCCATTCATAATTTTCGTTCATTCACACTTCCGATGTCTTAATGATTGCTTACCTTTAGTTTGTCTTTAGTTTTATAGACACTCTCGTACTGATAATGCCTGTCATCGAAAGCATATACATACACGCATACACCGTCAGGCAGGCAATTCATCATGATCTCCCCCAAGACCTTATTTTACAGTCAGGAGCCAATTGTCAGCACACATGTTCCTAAATAAACCGACACGCATACCAGCTAACAGACTAATTCACAGGGAGAAGGCACCGTGGGAAGAAAACCAGTGTTCCCAGATTGCACAAGCAGGTGCTCTCCCGATTAACATAAAGATCAGTGCTCCCAGCTCTAACCCCCTGGGAACCCTGCCTAAAATCACTATTTCTAATGCAGTTGATGCTAGGCTAGTTCTGCAAACTCAGAATTTGATTTATACAACACAGCCTAAGAACAGCACAGCTCGGGAGAAGCCAGATAGGCTTTCAAATCTTCGAGGGGAAGGAGGAGAAAGGTATTTTTTGTTTTGTTTTTTTTGTTTTGTTTTGTTTTGTTTTGTTTTGTTTTTTGTCTCACACTTGACTCCATATTTGTTTGAAATTCACTATCTGTCCCAGGCTGGCCTTAAACTCCAGATCATCTTTCCCACAACCCCCCTCCCCGCCCCTGCCCGACCCACCAAGCCTCCCAAGCGCTGGGATTGCAGGTGTGTGCTCCCTGACTTCTCAATAGAAGGTAACCCCGAAGGGATACTTCATGTTTCCAGATTTCTTTGCAGATGCTGTTCTCGATCGATCGAGGCTCACGAGCGTCTAATGTAATGACTCCCTAGGACACAGACATCTCTTGTGATGAATCTGCTCTGGAGAGAAGTTTGTGCCCCTCGTGTGCACGCGCGTACGCACACACGCATTCACACTCGCTGCCTGGGATGCCCCTTTAGTGGAGAGAATTCTGTTAGCCTTCCGGTATATCTTAAGCTAGCAAGTCCTAATGCGGGCAGCCCTCCAACGCCCAGGCGCTCCATACAGCACCTTATGGGCCGAAGGGATTGTTATTGTTTGCTCTGAGCTCCACTAAAGGAAAATTTGTAGTACATCACCAGCCGGCCTTCCTCAGAACTGGAATGCAAAGACAGAATGGAGGGGTTGGGCAGAAGGTTGCAGAACGTTTACATGACAAACTAGCCTCTCAGAATCCACCCGGAGAGCCAGTCACCAGTATTTCAGTACCTTCCTGTCATCTACAAGAACCACTCACAGGCTTTACTAAATAGGCTTTATTAAAAAAAAAAAAAAAAATGGCCCCTGCAGCTGCTGCAGATATCTCCTAGGCCGGCCGTGATGGGAGGGCGGGACTCCGCTAGAGCTAGAATCCTCGCTGTCTCCGGGCTACGACCGGGCAACAGCTTTCCCAGGGTGATCCCAAGGAAGAAGGCAGGATGCTCCCCTGGGGAGTTCCGGGGGGCAGGGAAGCTCTGCCTAGACCCAGCGATGGCTGCATCCCAGCAGGGTGGTGACCTTTTGTTTACACTGGTTTTCAAAGATACCGTGGTTTTGTTCTTAATTCACACGCGCGTGCGCGCGCACATGTGGGGGTGGGGAGAGAAGGGAGAGGGGGAGCCGGGGAAGAAGTGGGTGAGAGAGAAGAGAGAATCGGGACCCAACTAATTCAGCAACAAGCTTGTCCTGGCACCTTGAGAGGTTAACCAATTTCACTCTCCTGTAACTGGAGCGAAGCCTTTCTTTCCTCCCTGCGGGGGGGGGGGGGAAGCACAGAACAGGGTCCCCTCTCGGCAGCCCCCACCCCACCCCCCCAGAGACTCAGCTTTCCTGAACAATAACCCAACTGTCTGGACAGGATGGGAAACTGTCTCAGGGAGTTTGGGAGCCCACCCTTGTACAAACCCAGACATGCACAAAAGTTCCGAGTTTCACCGCAGGAAGTGAGGACGGTGGCTTCAGGCATCATTAATCATTTTGAAGTGATTATTCTTAAAAGGGAGGGGGAAAAAATACAAAGATGCAGCTTGAGTTAGTCATGCCCAATAAAACTCAGCACTTCTCCAAATCGCATTTCCCTGATTCCATGTGGAACGTTTAAGAGCACACCGTACTGACAAGAGTCCAGAGCCGATAGGGAATCTGTTTCCTCTGTAATTAGAACTCCCTCAAATACTTGGGACCTGACCAGGCTAGATAGGGTAGGGTGCGTGGGGTAGTGGTTAGGCTGTATTTCCTCTGCCTTCCAGGCCAGGAATGCACAACACATTTTTTAAAAGGCGGTAAAGCAAGAACGATTTAGGATTTTGAGTCCTCAGGGAATCTTCGTCCCTCACCCCCCACCCAACCCCCCCCACCCCACCCCCCATCGAAATTCCATGAAACAAAAGCTAAGAAGAATCCTGCTTTGTCTTCTAATTGAGCTAGGGAACTGTGAAATCCCCTGCCCCGCCCCCATCTCCTCACCAGGCCCCTAGCCCAGCAGGGAGGGTCCGGGAAAGCAGTAATTCCCGAGATTGCCTGCCCCGTGGGATGGTTGCTTACAAAGCAGGTCCATCCAGACCAGTCTTTCAAATCTGCTCACCCTTACAGGAAACACTCCCCGGTCCGGGCCTTTGAAGTGACACTGTGTCCCCAGCATAGGGAAAGTGATCACTAGAAAATGAAATCTACTCCATCCCTTTCAAAGAGACTGCATTTCCTGTGATTCCTGGGTCCAGAGGAAATGCACTCGATGAAATTGAATTAATTTATTTTTTCCTCCTGAAGTCACCTGGTCTGCCAGAAGCCTCTCTCTCTTCAGTTTCCTCTCACTGAATGGTTGGCCGAGTCTCCAATTTATTCATTTATTTCTTAATCGAGATATCTAGCTCTGTAATCGAGAGCAGAAATCACAGGATCAGTGTAGAAAACTGCCCTCTCTCACCCACCGTGGCTCCCTCCTCACTCGTGCAGACACTTCACAGGCTAAGTGAGCCTAGGGCCTGATGTCACAACCTTCCTCATCACCCACAGGCACCACAGTGTTCTTTATTTACTGTACAATCAAAACAAAATTTGCCTATTTTGTTTTCCGGATTTGATTATTTGTTGTTTTTTTTTTTTTTTCAAAGTTTCCACACACACACACATACACATAGTTTTTGCACAGGTCCAGGAAGACCCTTAAAATTTCACTGAGTCGCACTGACTTCTAGGACCTGTTTCACTAAATGACCTTCCTCAGAACGCCTGAGCAGGGAGCAACAGGTATCTGCGTACACTGTAGATTGAAATTACAGAGCCTAAACCAGGTAAGCTGAGCATCCACGGGGCATGTGAGACAGCCCGGGGTATTGAGTCAGAGCCAAAATAGGGCAAAGAGGTTGGGAAAATGGGATGTAAATGTTCATTCAGACCGAGGGACCGTGTCCAACCCGGACCAGGAAGTGACTGCCCCAGCAGCTAGTAGAGAGAGCCTAAACTGACAGCAGAGATGGCAGATGGGTAATGAGTTACATCATCCAGAGAGGACAGTCAGGTAGGGAAGAATTTTAAGGATATCAAAAAGACTAGATTGGAAATGGATGTTGATATGAATAATTTTCAATAGATATAGATAAATAAAAAAAATAAGTATTACTCCGTGTTGGGTTTCAGACCCTGGACAAAGAGCTGAGGTGTATATTTAACATACCAAAGTGGACCTGGCCTTCAAGCTCTCCCAGCATCCTCCAGTCTCTACCTGGCACACCCCACCGTCTACATATCTTCTACAGATCCCTCTRGCATATCCCTCTCCCTCTGTCTCCCTCCCCACAGTGATTTTCCTGGCCTCTGTCCTTGGGATCAGTGAACTCACCAACCCAAGAGAGGCTTCCCAATAACCCTGCCTTTAAATATACTCTAATCTGGCTTGATTTGGCTCATTTCACGAAATGACGTATCGCTCTGTACTTTGGGAGTAATGAAGTATTTAGGGGAAATGATGCTATAGAGTGAGTGATCACATCTACTATCCAGATACTTTTATTTTCCCAGGTTGGCCTCAAACTCACTGCGTTGGAACTTAGGACATCTTTGAACTTCTGACCCTCTTGCTTCTGCTTCCTGGGTGCTGGGATTGCAGGCAAGTCCTAGCATACCATACATGTGTGATGGATCTAAGAGTGGGTCTTCCTCTGCTAGCAAGCACTCTCCCAGTGGAGCTGCATCCCTAGCCCTGGGACACTCCCTTCCCAATACCATCTTCCATTCCAGGAAATCAGAGCCTGCTGAGCAAACAAATGAAACKGAAACGGAAACTTAGAAATTGCTAGACGCGCGGGCGGTGGTGGCACACGCCTTTAATGCCAGCACTTGGGAGGCAGAGGCAGGCGGATTTCTGAGTCCGAGGCCAGCCTGGTCTACAGAGTGAGTTCCAGGACAGCCAGGGCTACACAGAGGAATCCTGTCTCGAAAAAAACAAAAAAAAAGAAAAAAAAGAAAAGAAAAAGAAAAAGAAAATGCCAGACGAAGACAATATCTTGCTGTGCCAAAAAGAAAGACAAGCTCAAGGAGAAAGATAGAAATGTTAAAAGAAAGCCTGACTGGACTCCCACTGGTCACATCAAAGACAATATGAGCATCAAAAAGTCATACTATTAACAGATTGGAATTCGTTGGATGAAATGGGCAACTCTGCGTTCATTCTAAAGCCAGAAATCAATTAGAAGCTTGATGCAGGGCAAGATAGGGCGGCAAGAGCCTTCCATGCTAAGGGCTTACAGATTCAGGACAGAAAGAATGACTTTCTGCTGGGGAAGCCCGGCAGACAGGAAGCTAAGGGAGTAGTCAGAAGGAATGTCACCAGCTTCGCGGTCTGTGCCAGACACCACCGGCTAAGACACCAAAGAAACACAAGTCACTTCTAGATGGTCTCTCTCACGAAGGCTCAATCCAGATCTGATCACAAAAGCACAGCGGCACATCTTCGGGAGCAGGTGGATGGTGAGACCATTGTCACAGAAGCGAGGGGAGGTGCCTAAAGAGATGGCTCCTGGGGTAAGAGTGCTTGCTGCTCTTCCCAAGGTTCCCAGTCACCATGACAAGTGGTTCCCAACCGCCTGGAACACCAACTCCAAGTGTTGTGAGTAGCCCACTAGAGATCCCAGACACCATTTATAGACAACCAAAAGTCTATTCCAGCCTGCCAGGACTAGACTCCAGGACTCCAGGACTAAGTGTAGCCCTGAGCCCTTAAACCAAGGGGCTTTTAAAAGCAAAAAGAAAATGCACCCAGGCTTCTGGCTGGGCAGCTACAGGGGTGCTCCACAGAAGCAAGCAGTTTAGCACGAGCTTAGATACCTGGAGGGGATTCCACAGAAGGAGTCCGTTTAACAGAAGCTAAAGTTAGCTGGGGCAACTTAACCTCAGGTTCCTAGAATAGAGTTCTGTCAGTTTCCGTGGGAGTCTCCATCAAGGAGATCAAAATCTGGTTAAACCTGAAACGGTCTCAGCAAGAACACAAGATACAGGATCCTCTGCAGTGTCTTGCCCTGTCACACAAGGAGTCCCTCTCCTCGCCTATAAGAGTAACTTTGTAAAGAGCATATACACTCACATCACACACACACACA
>BDUI01006126.1:42073-68644 GCA_002335545.1 Apodemus speciosus
TGCCTGGGCTGGAAGTGCCCCACCCAGCTGGTCCTCTTCTTTCTCAGTGAGCACCAGTTCTACAGATCACCTCATTATCATCATCATCCTCCCCTCCTCCTCCTCCTCCTCCTCCTCCTCTCCTGCCCCTCTCCTCCTCATCTCCGAGTTTAGTCCCTCCCTTTCTTCCCRCTCTCCCTGAGCACCCCACTGGCTGTTTCTCATGTGCACAGTGCCCTGTCTTTGACCTCCAACTTCTCTTCTGGCCTCACAACACCTCTCTTTCCTCTGTGCCTCAGAAAAAGATCAGGCCTCAGAGATGGACAGAGACCTGACCATGTTGCATCTCTTGAGAAAGGTGAGCAAATTAAAAATTACTTTTTGGATAGTGCAGTAGCCTATACAAACAGACAGACAGACTGACAAGTAGGGACACCCATGAAGAACAGGTGGAGGAATTCCTGTCTTGTCAACCATACAATCAGCACTCAGAACAACAGAAAAGAAAGAGTGGGAAAGAAGACAAGGATGGAGAGGTTGGTGAACTAAAGTGAGAATCTGTGATGCGACTGCTTCTACATTTATTGAGAGGACATAATCACTTTAACTGCTTCGTTATAAACAACTTTCTCAGATCTGTCACTGTTCCCTTCTCTATGTGGAGACTTCCCTGGTCATTTTGTGGAAGGCCTGGCCCCTATTGCAAGCACCGCTCTAGCTTCTATTTAGTCATTTGAATGCAGCAATGAGCTTCCCCAAGGGTCTTCGGGAACCCTGTAGCCACGCTGAGCTGGTACACAGAAGGATTTCATTTGTTCAGCTGTATGGGTCTCTGCAAAGTCAATATAGAAGGAGACAGACTCTGCAATCATGTTTCCTGAGGTCACTTGATGCAGCTGTGCAGATCTTTCCAGATCATCTTGGTCTGGTCTGGCCCCAGTCGTAGACAGAAAAGCTATATGGGACTCTGTACTTCTTTCCAAATGAGATTCAGTGTACATACCATTTAGCATTTTACTGACTTTATATTTTCAGCTCTGATGTGTACAGGGCTTGTTAGACAGTTTGCTTGTCCTACCATGTCTCTTGAGATTATAATCATCCTGACCCCTCAATTGCACAGCAAGTCCCAAGACACTTGGCCCAAGCCATGTAAACCAAACGAGGAGTGAACATCCAAGTTAAGGTAGGCCCAGGCCAGGAAACTGATCTCAGACCCACAGAGCCCAGGGGTCCCTTAGACTCTGCTGGATGCTTACACTGGAGAGTGATACAAAGTTGAGCTTAGGGAAGCCACACCATAAAAGAAAATAAGGGGCATTATGCAAGCAAGGAAGAAATCAAGTCAACAAGAAGGGAAAAGAAGAGGAGCTCTCTTATCCCCCACTCCCATACCTGGGTGTTCAGGACCAAATGCAATCTCCACTTTATTAAAATGGGTCTAGAATTAGGTCCCTAATTCCAGAAAGAAATTCCTAAGATGAGAGAAGGAAAGTATTGGGCCTGATGGAGACTGAAAACAGCCTGGGAGACCCTGCAACTTTCAAGTGGCCCGTGATTTCAGGCTTCTCCTCCTTACACCATTATGTTTTTCACAGATCAGAGAAGGGATCACCCACATGCATTTAACACCCATCAGGTAACGTCTTGTCATTTTAGGAAATAGCCTTAAACTAGATAACCAAGTTTCTGGATTTCCAGACAATTCAACGTGTCTCAGAGACTCAAACCAACACATCTCATCATCAGTACCAGCCAAGAATGCAGAGTGATTAATCCACAGAGCCCAGCACACTACAGAAGAGACAGGGCGGGGGGAGAGGGGGGCAGGGGTAGAGATGGGCACCTTTCTTCCTTGGAGTTAGCCTTAATTTCAAGACAGCCTTGCCAAGAATAACTGATTATCCTCCCTGTGATAAAATATGTACTCTCCAGCAGTACCACACCATTCCCACCCATACTARGTTACCATGTCAACCTGGGTGAGCAGTTCTTATGCCAACATTAAGGTTGGCCTAATTATTCAGGTGCCAACACCAGGAGATGGGGCCCTGGTTTCTCTTCCAGAAGTGTTAGCATGGCCATGCTGATAAACAAGATACCCCCTACTGCCAAATATCCCTCTGTAGGAGTCTGTTAACCACTGCCATGTGAGCTGGAAGGCTTTCTCTTCCGGAATCTGATGTCACATTTCACACATACATTTGAGCTGCTTGCCAGCCTTTGGCAATTTCCAAGTTTCCCACAGATTAATGAAAAATCCAGCTGTTTCCAACTATTCGGAACAGAGCAATGTGTAATAAAAAGAGAAGACAGGGGGGATCTTTCCCCAATGTTTCCAGCAGTCAGAGAGATTTGTAACATATTGGGAAGAAAAATTACAAGTCTGATTGTTCAAAGATTAGAAAAGGGGGGAGAAGAAAGCTAGCCTTGTATCAGATTTCTAAGGATGCCTTTTTGGGGGGGTACCAAGTACAAAGAGCTGAGAAGCTGATCTTTGATTAATCGGGGATGAGGTCATTTCTGCTTTGATAATCCAGTCTTGGGGCAGCACTAGAGAAAGGTGAGCAGCCCAGCCTCACAGGAAGCACATTGGAGCATCTCAGCAGTGATCTGCAGTCAGAACACAGGCAGCAATTGAGGGCGCCGTTGTGAAAGTAGGCAGTCCTGAGACTGTCCTTGCTGAAGGACCATTTGGACCATTTGTCTGCCGATTTTAAATCACTCACAGAGTCCCTCGACAAACAGTGCTCAGACTATTGGACAACCACAAACATTACCACGACACGGATCATAGACCCAAATGCAGAATCTAAGCCAAACACTCCGGAAACCCCACTATGATAGGCAAAGTATGATGCCAAGTAAGTTCTTCTCCCCTTAAGGAATGAGAAGATGAGACGGGTTTGGGGAAAGTAGATGCAAAGCACACACATGTCTGATAACGGGCTCCTATCCAGCATCCACAGAAGATGCTCACAATTTAATGATAGGAAACAAGCTAGTTATCRTTATTGTTTTTGTTTTTGTTTTTTACAATTGGCAAAAGACTGAACAGAGACTCTACCAATAGAGATGTACAGATGGCAAATGATCCCATGGAAAGCTGTTCCTCATACTAATACGGAATCAGCTACAAGACAAACGGGAATTAAAAGCAGAATGAGATACCACCACATACCTATTTCAAAGGCTGAAAAATGTAAACCGGCCATACCTAGTGCTGTCAAGGATACGGCGCAGTTGGAAGTCTGGTGCGTTGCCAGTTGGAATGAATGCGAGATTGTGTGTAGCCACTTCACAAACAGCTTTGCAGTTTCCCTTAAATTTAAAAACAGAGATTTGTCTTGTGATGCATCAATCTGATTGTAGGGCATTTACTTGAATGAAATAAAAGCTTATGTTCTTGCATACTCACACACACATACACATACACACACACATAAACATACACACAAAATAGTAAACACAAATGTTTAAAACAGCTTTATTCGTAACTATCCCAAACTGGAAATCKACCGAATATGCCTCAGTGAGGGAACCGATAAGAACAAAACATGACACATCCATGGACTACTATTCAATAATAATCAGAAACACGCTAGTAGCACACAGAGACACACACACACACAAACACACAGAAATAGACACACATGAGAAGTGACTCTCCAGTGGATTGTGCTAAGCAGAAGATGCCAGACTCCCAGGCTGTATATGAATGACCCTTCCCCGTGACATTTTTGCAAACCCAGATCCAGGCCAGAGAAGAGACTAGTGTTGTGGGTCACACAAGGAGTCAAGAGGAGTTGACAGCTGAGCAGCACAGGGCAATTTGTGGGATTGGTAAAGTCCTTCTACATTTTCACAGGGAAACAGGCAAGACAATATATGCATATCTCAAACTTGCACTAARGGGTGGCTACACTCTATGTAAATTACTTTTTAAAATGAGAAAAAAATTCCCAGACTAATATTATACAATAAAAAATAATTTCTGAGGAAATTATATAAAAAGATCTACATAATGCCAGCCCAAATTCTTCAGTATGGTTCAAGGAACAAGAAAAACAATAAAAAGCAAAACAAAACAAAACAAAACAGAAAGAAAAGAAACAAAAAAGTCTTTGGAGGGGTAAGAAATGGCTCCGTAGTGAACAGCACTTGCCGTACTTGCAAAAGGCCTGGGTTCGGTTCACAACTATCTGTCCCTCCAATTCCAAGGGATTAGAATCCTCTTCTGGCCTCTGCAGGCACATGGCACACATACCCATCTGTAGGAAAACACTCAGATCTACACAAAAACAAAGTAAATCAATCTTTTATGAAAATTCTTTTGTCAAATATTTAATTTCTCCAAATCCATTCTCAGTCCTCAGATTACCTCACCACGGGGGTAGAGAGACATGTGTTGACAGCCATCGAAGAACCATTTCTCCTTTCTATGGCGCCCCAGTTTCTCTGAGCCATGACCTGCTCAGTGCATATGAAAAACCAGAGACCTGGGGCTTCCCCAGTCTCCAGTGGGATGCAACCCAATCTGTTCCTATATACTCACCACAAGTAATTTAAACTTTGGGCCAACAGGACCCAATGACCACTTTGCCATGCCAGCAGGAAGCACAGCCAGGATGGGTCTCTGTACCTGGGGTTGTTTCTAATCACTGGCCTTGGCTCCTTTGATTCCCCTGTCTCTATGCCTGGAGCGTCTCTTGAGATGGAGCTGCATTTCTTTCTCCAGCTAGGAGAACAACCCCACTCCCTTGGGGACCCACAACCTACAGAACAACTTCTCTCTATTATCTTCTCCGTCTCACTGAGTGTTGACCCTAGTTGGGGCAAGAAGACATTGGAGCCTCATATACATCTGTTTCTCAAAGAAGGTCTAGCTCTCAAAAGGCTCACCTCACTAGGGACTCAGAAGAATGGAAGCTGAGATCCAGGATGCACCTGGAGATGTTGGAATTCAGTTAGCAGTAATAACAATTCATCACAGGCTTGAACCCTGAAGGAGCTGTTCCCTGCCCCCCCAGACCCTCCCGCCCCCCCCCAAGAGGCTAAGATGTGCAAAAGCCAAGGGCTGTTCTGTAGTTTAGCAGTGACAGGGGACACTGAGTCTCTCCTAATCCCATTCTCAGGAGGTTCCACACCTCCTCTGGTGACAGTAAGATGGTTTTGGCTGCAAGGGTCCACTTGTCACCTCAAAAGGAAAAGAAGACAAGAGTTTCTATTCATGAGCTGCCTCCCCTCTCCCAAAAACACTATTTCTCACAAAGCTCTTGTTAATGTCTCCTTGGGTCACTTTGGTATGAATTCACTCTTCTGATGCCAAGGGAACCGGGAGAGGAAACAGCTGGTGTTACTCACCAGGTAAGTGAACCCAGGTCCATACCAGAGCCCTGTATTCCAAGCCATCCCTATTTTCTCTTAAACCAACAAAACTCATGATCAGCTTTAATAGTCAATTAGTAAGAGGAAAGGGAACTCCAGAATGCCAAAAGGGAAGGTGTCAGGGAGTCTTTTAAAATGGCATCTCAGTCAGAGTGCAGTCTCACACGCTAGATCTCTGGGCTTCAAAATGAAAAGTGTGCTGGCATGCCAGAGCATACAGTGTAAGGGTCTCTTGGGAATTACACAAGACAGCGTGTGCTAAGGGCCTGCTTTCTACCTGGGGCATAGTACATATCCCTTAATGGCTGCTATTGTTAGAGATTCAAATCATAGAAGTTTATGCAAAAGTGTTAAATATTAATGACATTGATTTTACGTAGGCTGGAGTTTGAAAAGTGGGAAATTCATTTTCTATTAGACTCATCTGGAAAAGCTGCACTGTTCACACAGGATATGAGCTGACCCCAATAGGGTAGCTAGAATTTGAATAGCAGAGAAGGGGGGCCACTGTGCTGGGACGTGTAACAGAAAGGGGATCAAGGCTCCGTCTACATGAGCCGCTTCCCGCTATGAGAAAGACTGAGGTTCTGATGTTCAGTAAGTGCCTACTGTGTGCCAAGCACACTGTATGTGTCTTGGTTTAGGTTCCCAAGTGACCTTTAGTACAGTGAGATATAAGCCAAGGTTTTCCAGGGAAACAGAAGCAATAAAATAAATATTTGTCAGCTAGAGGTGGTATAGCAAAACCCCACGTCAAAGCAACCTGATCCGCAGGAATACACACTCCCACACTGCTGGAGGCTGGAGCTCAGAAATCGGGTACTGAGTTCTGGTAAGGAACCCTCTTCCTGACTTACAGATGGTCATCTATTTCAAGTGGCCCATTTGCTTATAGGGCCACTAATCCCAAAATGGGAGTGTTCCCCGCTCCCCAACTCACCTAACCAAATTCTCTTCCAAAGGCCCATCCAAATACCATCACACTGGGGGATAGGGCTTTACCATATGACTCTTGCGGGAA
Source organism: Apodemus speciosus (assembly GCA_002335545.1). NCBI lineage: Eukaryota > Metazoa > Chordata > Mammalia > Rodentia > Muridae > Apodemus > Apodemus speciosus. Next base: position 48,462 of record BDUI01006126.1, read on the forward strand.
CACAGAAATTTAGTCCAGATCACCATTTCTCCAGTGAGCGGAAGCTCAGAAAGTTCAGACAGTGCTGTAGGAAGAACCAGGCTAAATACTCAGGAAGCAGTCACAGCTTGAATCCCAAACAGCAATGCACTATGGGACTAGGAAGAGCAGGTCTTGTACATGAAGCTGGAAAGCTGTCTACTAGGGAATTCTGTAATCCTTTATACCATACTTCTCTACTCAAAGCTCAGTGACTTAAATGTAAACCTCATCTAAAACGCTCTCACGGAATATTTTATTGAACATCTGGATGCTGACACTCAGTTAAACAGACATAAAAAAAACCCAGCTATCACAGGTGAATTTTATTTTTATACTGATACTTTATTCCAGTTTTGATGCTCTTTTGATAATAGAAATCTTCCTAACATGATATTAGAAGTCTGTAGAAACTATCTTGAAATTATACTCCTTGCTAACTTAATTTATTTATTTTAGGGATTATTWAGCACACAATTTTCGATCCTATGTCATCGTAAACCATTTTATTTAGTTTGTCATGGGGCAAATCACATAATTCTCAAACATTTCAAAGACTTCTTTATGTATTCTATTATCACTACAGATATGCTCAGTCTTTGGTACATTCAACCTCTTCACATTCAGAGGAGATGCAGGGGCATGGTCATCAGGGAAGACTTCTAGGATCCTGGATTTTGAAGAAGAATTTTGTAGAGACCAGTGGTTTGTCTGAAGGATGACAGCTTTCAACTGAGATTCAAAATAAATGTTCCTCTTGATCATTTAGGAGAACACACGCCTTTAGTACTAGCACTAGAGAGGCAGAGGCAGGAAGATCTCTGTGAGTTCGAGGCCAGCCTAATCCATAGGACTGAGTTCCAGGACAGCCAGGGAGGGCTACACAGAGAGATGCTGTCTCAAAGGGGGARGTGGGGGCATCAATCAATGGCACTATTCATACACATGGATTTTAATCCTACTTTCTATATGAGACTCAGGAAGGTGAAGCCATGGTCTGTCTGAATCAATAATCCATAAGTTTGAGGGGTTTACTGAGATAAGAAATTCATTCTAATAGGACATTTTGATCCTGGAGAAATACTTGGAGAAGCATGTGGTCCTGAGCACTTCATAGTCAACCCAAGGTTCCACCAAACCAGTGCTTCATTTATTTTCAGGAGTAAGTGGTAGGGAGATGGTAGGGTGGACTAAAATGTCATTGCTCTGGGGAGTTATGGGTGGAAAAGAGAACCAGTTCTTCATATTTCTTCACATCTCACTCAGTCTTGTCACCAGGCTATTATCAACAGTGAATAATACCCACAGGTGCTTACAAAAAATGGAATGTCCTAACTAATATTACATTTTTTAAAAAGCCAATCTTTCCATTGCACTAGCCTTATTTTAAATGCTCAGCAGCCACACATCATGGCTAGCGTCTGTACACTGAGAAGCAGAGATCAGTCATCACAGAAATTCTACTGGCCTGTGCTCTCCTCCCGAGGATCTGATGATATGCCCATCACAGAACATTTCACGCCTTCGTGAGCGTATCACTTGTGCTCTGGAGATGAATTATGAGAAAACATGCAAGTATAAACCCAAGCAACCTCTCCATCCTTGGCCTTTCTCACATAGATCAACTCAGTGGAAGCCTGGTCCTCGGGGGCATGCTCTTGCCTCCTGGAAACAAGCAAGATAGAGCAACGCTCTCCTGGATCCCTCCGCAGACCAGAGGTGCCACTGACATTTGGCTCTATTCAAACTATAAACATCTAACAAGCTCCAGATGCACAAGTAGTAGATTTAAAGTCCTGTCAATATGGACACTAAGGTCTGAAATGAAACACTTGGCATTCGATTTGGCTAACACGTTAAATTCACAATTTATTGGCTCAATAAAACATGGATGCTAAGAGCCAATTTTCAGGTTGGAGCCTCTGCACGTGTGTATGTGTGGAAAAACACAAGCGCAGGATTTTCAAGGCAAAGTTAACAACATTAAAAAAAAAAAAGAAAGAAAAGCAGTGTGTAAAATAGAGCTTTGGTGGGCAAAATCATTTTCAACGAACCCCAAATCTTATTCATGGTATACATGCACTTATACAAAACTTTCTCCTGTTCTGGACGATAAAACAAAGTCGCTGATAAGCTGCGATATCTGCAGAGAGTAAAAGGAGACAATGGAAGAAACTGGAGCTGTCAGAAACATTCCCAGGGGCTGTGGCATTGCCTTCCAGTGTTTTCTTCTGAAAGAGCAGGTTGGAACTGTCACATGACCAGCCTTGGTGGGAAGGGAAACGTGGGATGCTCTGGAGCTGTGGAACGACTTGAGAAGGCAGGAAGAGTCTCAATGAATGTTTGGCTCAAGGCGAGAATGAGGCTTAAGAACAAAACAAAACAAAACAAAAATTGTCTTTCCTGGTGCATGGAAACCACACAAATTACTTTCTCCTCTGACACCAGTTTCAGCTCTTCTGTCCTGTGTTTGATGTGAAAACGGGAAGGGGGAGTAGACAGATGGTCCCCTCTTACTCCCATAAAGCTTAAAGGAACCTTAGTCTCACAGACAGAAGAAACAGAGGTTGAAGTGATGAGGAGCTGTTAGGGGGTGGAAGAACGAAGAGTTCTTAGTTGGTGTTTGTTTGTTTGTTTGTTTGTTTGTTTGTTTGTTTGTTTGTTTTGCTTCAAACATCCTTGACGTGAAGTAGCGGAAGCTGGGCAACTATAATACATACCATACGGCATCCAACAAGAAAGGGAAACTGAATTCCAACAAATACCAGATCTCTTTAGACAAAAGACCAGGAAAAGGGCAGGGCAGTATTGTAGGAAACTGAAGCCCAACTACAGAAAAGTCATGACACTGCTTCCACTGTGCCAAGCAAGGTGGGTGGAGCTATGACATTTACCTCTCCAGACCATGTACCCAGGCACCGAGTAGGGAGTCTGCACTGCTGTCCCTACTGAGGGACCTTAAGTCCCACACCCATCTCCAGATGGAGAGATGGAGTTGGAAGCATGAACTTTCGTCTCTCCCCAGTTCGATGACATCATGATGTCATGGGAGACCTGGGGATGTCTATCATGACCACTGTCAACAGTGATAACCAGCTACTTCACTTCTGAGCTGAGAACTCTTGGGTTCTCAGGAAGAACAAAGCATCTCTATCCCCCTTCCCAGCAGCAGGTCTCAGGGAAGCCAAACAGAGTGGAGGCCTCACACCAGCCTCCTAGCTGTGACCCCATGGAGTGTTGAGGGCTGAGGGTGGGAAGAAGTGGGCGTGGTGATAAAAGGGAACCGTGAGGAATGCTCGTGGGAGAGGAAGGTCACATCCTGACTGTGTTCTTATCTTGGTCATGATATTGTGCTACACTATTTACTATTTCCTTTGAGAAAAACCAGTTTGTTTGTTTCAAAATGAAAACAGAGAGAGAAGCATGGGTTAGCATACCATTTCTTAGAATTGCATACATCTATAACTACCTCAAAGCAAAGTATTTAGTTAAAAAGATAAACCATACACCTTCTAAGATAAAGAACTTTGCACATTATAATTAGATATCTGATTTTTTTAGTAACTTTTTACCTCCAAGACAAAACTCATTAAAATGCAATGTTTTCTGTTAGAAAATTACATTGAACAATGGTAGGCAATTTAATTTTTTTAAAGATTTATTTATTTTATATATGTGAGTACACTACCATTGTCATCAGACACCAGAAGAGGGCATCGGATCCCATTACAGACAGTTGAGAGTCACCATGTGGTTGCTGGGAATTGAACTCAGGACCTCTGGAACAGCAGTCAGTGCTCTTCACCGCTGAGCCATCTCTCCAGCCCAGGACAATTTAATTCTAAAGCTCTTTTCATACACTTACCTTGTTTGTATATGTTTCATTTAACATTTCAGACCCTTTGGAAACAACTACATTGCGCTAGTCATCACTAAGACTTCTCCTTTCCCATCCCCAGCCCTGGCATCCGTAAGTCTAGTGTATGCCCCAGCTGTCAGGACAAACCATTACACATCCTATTGCATTTTGTGACTATACCAAAATAACACCATTATTTTGTCATTAATAAAATGGCACCTGTTCCTTTAAATCAGTGTTTCTCATGTAGTTAGAGCCATGTCTGCATAAGAGAGACAGATGGGTTAGTCGGTAATGAGAAGGTAAGAATTATTTATTTGGAAATGAACATTTTCTTTACCCCATCTCCTGCTGCCTGGAAGCAATCTGTGTGCTGTGCTTGGAAAGACAATGATGGGCTACAGCAATTGTTTTCCATGGTTCTGGCGACTGTATGTGAGACCTGGAGGCGGGGAGTGATGCTTGCTGAAAGAACATCTGCTTTGTTGAAAATGCATTTGAAGGCTTTACCGACAGGACTGCCTTGGAGACAGCGCAATTAAGACAGCGAGGTCTCGCTTTGTAGTGTTCAGGATCTGCTATAAGCATCATGGCTTTGGAATTGGGACGCCATCCTCACCGTGCTCAAAGCCAAATGCCTTTGAGGGCAAGGAAGGGGTAAAATTAGTGTGACATCTTGTGAAGAGGAGCTTTTATAAACTATCTTCAAAGGCACTTACAAGATACAACAGCCCTTTCTCAACACAGCTATGGGATGCAGTGATGTAAATAAATATGAAAATGGCTATTAAATTTCCATTCTACTTCAGGCACATGGGTTTAATATTAATAATTAAGGAAGGAAAGCTGGCAAAACACATGTAAAACTTAGCCAAACCCCAAATGCTTGAAAAATAAGTCAGGATTTTCTGAAAACATAGACCACTACTGGGTTTGCCCATCCCTGGTGACAAGAAACTGAGAAACTGAAACTAACTCCATTTAACTCTCCCCTCTTTCCCAGCAGATGCTGTCGTTCCCCCTGCCAAGGAACCAATGGATTGGCCTTCTGTGCCAAGAACAAAGCATGGGTCTCCACATGGCCACCATTCTGGGGAAGAGAGCATGCTCAGATCCCACAGGGTAGAATTGTTTGCCCTCCACCCCCAAACCAGATGGTAGATTCTTAACCTTGTTCTTAAAGGGCAGATCATCCCACACTACTGAGTTGAAATAATTATCATTGATCCCAAAGGATCCTAGGTTTGTGTCTGTCCTGTCTTGGAGTCTGCTCGATGCCATTACAAGACCTAAAGTAATTGTGGGATAAGATTGATATCCCTTGCTGTCATGAAATCAACATAGGAAGCCTAGAAAGGAGACCAGGGTCATGGCTGGTTAGTTGAGCACGTAGAGGATAAGATGTATGCTGTGAGTCCCTGCCAAGTCTTAGCCATATCTGCTTGACAGGACTGTACGGCTGATGTTTAGTGATCATGATGGTAAATAGGAACACAGAATTTATAAAATATCTTCAGCCACATCTCACATTATGGTTTGAATCTGAAATGTCCTCCAGAGGCTCCTGTTTGAATGCTGGTCCCATAGCTATTTTGTAGAAGCTGGAATAGACCTTTGGGAGTTGAAATGTAGCTGACAGGCATAGTTTCCCCTGGGAAAGGGGACTCCAAAAGTTATACCCAGCCTCTACTTCCTTCAGCTATGTCTTCTTCCTGGTCCACTATGATGAATAGCCTCTACTTTTACTGCAAGAAAAGCCGTGTCTTCACCACCACAATGGACCTAAACCCTTTGAAACTGTAACCAAAATAAGTATTTCATCCCTTAGGTTGTTTCTGTCAGGTATTTTGGTTACATGTGGTTACATACAAAAGGAATTATGATGTCATCGAATTTTCTTGATAACCGAGTAAATATTGCCATTCTTCGGATAAGGAAACTGTAACTCAGTGTGGTGTTGGGGAAGGGAGGTGCCCGGGTCAGTAGAGGGTAAGGGGCAGACAGGACTTAAACCTACTGTTCAGGACTCTGCCCCTGCTGCGGTGGCTCAGGTAAGATGGACTGGTTCAGAGGGAGGACTCAGCAGCTGGTAAGATGCTGTGATGGACAGTCAGGGCTTAAACATGTCCTGGCATAACCGTATGACCGTGGCATCGCTGTCAGAGCTCCACTGCTAAGCCACATGCTCATCATTGCCGCTCACACATTTGAATTTTCACTTACACACAGCACCGACCATGAGATCCGTGTGGAGATCTTAGACTCCCCTAACTTATGGAGGGAGTCCTTCAGAGCTATCAAAAGCCATCTCTGATAAAGTGTCCCAAAATATCTTTTTGAGAACCACAGCATCCGACTCACTTGAGTATCTCTACTGACAAAACAGAAATAAATACTGGAAGACTTAAGGAACTTGTGCAGCAATTTCTTTTATTAGTTGAAAGATCACCAGCCCTCGAGTTCAAACTTTTACAGATAAATTGTCAGCATACATGAGTGTGTGTATTGTATATATGAGTATGTGTTCTGTCATGGTTCAAATACACGTCTACAGTTTCTTAAAGCACTTTGTTTTATATTAACTAAAAAAAATGAATTACACGTCTACAGTTTCTTAAAGCACTTTGTTTTATATTAACTAAAAAAAATGAATTCCTTGCTAGTCCTTTGAGTAAGACACAATCTTCCTAATCCCTATCTAGAAGCCAAACCAACTAGTTCTGCTGATATCAGACACAGTAATTTTATATAGCCCGTAAGAAATTGTTTTGCCCTTCACTCTTACATACTGTGGAAATATTTTATTGAAAACCAACAAGACCTATGGTATTATAAATTCTAGTCCAAATAAAAGTATTAATATCAGAAAACCCCACAAGAAAACAAGCTCAGTGAAGTTTTCAGGTCATTATTCTTTTCTTATGAAAGAGGAATACACTCAGTAGATTTATAGTGACAGAGGACATAACGCACCTCCATTAGAGATAGAGTGTGTTGTTATTTGTTCTTTTTTTCCCCGGTTTTTTGAGACAGGGTTTCTCTATGTAGCCCTGGCTATTCTGGAACTCACTCCGTAGACCAGGCTGGGCTCGAACTCAGAAATCTGCCTGCCTCTGCCTCCCAAGTGCTGGGATTAAAGGCATGTGCCACCCCTGCCCAGCTATTTGTTCTTTTTTAAGATTTATTTGTTGTTGGTTTTTGCCTTATTGTTATATCTTTGTAAGAGGGTTGGAGCCCTGGACCTGGAGTTACAGACAGTTGTGAGCTGCTATTTAGGTGCTGGGACTCTTTCTCTGGAAGAGCAGCCAGAGCTCTTAAGTGATGAGCTATCTCTCCAACAGGTTTCGTTTTATTTTCTGATTTTATGTAGCAAGAGCAACTAATTAGAAAAGCATTCCGGGCCTGAAGAGACTGTTCAACAAGCAAAGCATTCGACACCAATGTAAGAAGACCGTGGTTCAGATCCCCATGTAAACGGGGGGGGGGGGGGGGGTGTGAGTATGATGATTTACCTGTATTCCCAGAGACTGAACTCAGGTCATGAGACTTGGCAGCAAGTGCCTTTATTCACTGGGCTGCCTTGATAGCCCCAAACATATGCCATTATGTTATTTATCCTATGATTAAAGATTTTTGCATAAACGAACACTCACTAATATGTTGGGAATACCACTTCAACAGTGAAAGAAAATCATTTTGGGGCCTAGTGACTGTCTTTCTGCTATTCTGAGACTTTCTGGAAACTGACAAATGGGAGAGGAAGATGAAGGTAGACAGGGAAGGAGGCAGGAGAGGTAGAGAAGAAAAGGAGTTGACGGGGCAAGAGTCACAAGACAAAAAAAAAAAAAGAAGAAGAAGAAGAAGAAGAAGAAGAAGAAGAAGAAGAAGAAGAAGAAGAAGAAGAAGAAGAAGAAGAAGAAGAAGAACCAAGAAGAAAAACACCTTTGGGTCAAGGTAGATTCCAACCTAAATTTAAGTCAGTTATCCATCTAGAGGAGCCTTTAAGAGGTATTTTGACTCAATAGTTACCATATTGTGTTTTTTCATGGAATTTTAAAATCAGACACAGACACAAACTACTCAGGATGCTCCCAGGATGCTAACATTTGATACTTTTCCACAATACTACATGGAAAACAATATTGATAATCCTATGTTGGTCTCCAAAATCATTCTAGAAATTGCATTGTTTGGTGAAACCCGGAAGTCTAGAGCCACTGGCCCAGCCCTCCTTCGGTCCTTCTCATCTACTAAAGTAGCCTATGATGTGTCCATGACTACTCAACTGGAAAGTTCCCTAGCAACTGAGACAAAAGCCCAGTCTCCAAACGTCTGGCTATGCCCAGTGTTGATTCATTGCCAGATGACCCATTTGCCTGACATTTTCGAGAGACTTGGACAGGAAGGTGGCACGCCATGAGCACAAGCCAAGGCAAATCTGAAGACCAGGCCTCACACATGACTGTGAATAGAAAATCATTAGCTCACTTCTCCGTATCATAAACTGACAAATTCAAATAAGGAGAGGGCTGGCTCAGAGAGGAAACATCAGGAAATAGTTATTTAGGATTAAGAGTCTTGTTTCTAGACATATGTGGTAAAATATTGTCCAGATTAATTTTATTTGCTTCCTTTGATGAAGCCAAATTAACTTAAACCAACTGTTAGAAGAACTGCTGGTTATTAACACTACTGTCACACAGTCTAAAATATTCGCCCTAGAGGCTTCTCGTTTAAAAATTCCAAAGTGCCTTTAATAATTAAGAATCACCTTAATGACTGCATTCATTAGGAATTACATCTTGGTAGGTTCTAAGACATAAGAGAAATTTCGAACGGAAAATTGCTACCCAGTTCTTCTCCTCTCTTCCATTTTCTTGAGGAAGAGGAGAGCATTTCAAAGTCACAGATTCCAACTGGACAGCAAAGAAAAATACTAAACTAGGCTAGGGACACTCTCAAGGGCAGTTTCCATAAGCTCTAGAAAGTAACATTTCCCAAGGACTACAGGAGTACAGAGCTGCCTTCCGAGGAGAAGGGGCAGAAAGACTTTGGGGAGGTTAAGTTACATGTCCTTTGCTGATAGCGCACTATTTCTGAGTGATGTGATCACGTTTCTGGCTGACATTAGTAGTTAAATTTGCACATGGTGGAAAGACAGCTGCTGTCACTAATGCCAAAGAGTGTCATCTAATTTGTGGAGGCAAATCTGCCTCCATTGTGACATCTACCTTCTCTGCCCCCAACACCAGAACTCTTAATTTTAGGTCTTTGGACTTAGACCAGCAGTGATACCATCAGATCCCTGGTCCTCAAGCATTCAGGCTTGTTCTAAAACTGTATCGGCAGCTCCTTCAGCTCACCAATCTGCAGAGAGCTGACCCTCTAAGCCTCCACCAGCTAATCCCTCATGATAAATTTCTTTTTATACCTTTCTGTTCCCTACTCCTTCTGTTTCTCTAAATTAGTCCAACCTAGCCCTCTAATCCGATGACTTATGTGAGTCACGATCAGGCAGAATCACCCCGCTAACATCCTTAACAAGCAGATTGTGTGTCGACACATACACATGCTTTTAATTATATTCTCTTTTGTACCCTCATTTCCCTTATAAAAGCTCTTGGCCCCCAAGTCACATTGGACTACATGTGCACATAACAGCTGTCAATCACACACAGAGGGATTAGCTGGTGTGTGTAATGTATCGCAGCACCACGTCATCTAGAAACAAGGTACCACTTAAGAAGTCAAGGACCCTGCTTGGGCAAAGGGAGTCTTTACCACTCAGTAGCTTTGTGACACCAGCCAGTTACCACGGGCAGCCTCTGTTTTCTCATCTATAAAAAGGCAGATGCAGAACACAAGCTCTGATAAGTTCCTCTGCAGCCTTAATAGTCAAACTCTGTACAAGTACAAATGACTTCATAACCACCACCACCAAAACCAAGCATGTGTGCCCCAGCCGGAGGGTTAGTAGAATCTGTGGCTGTCTGTAGCCAAACTTAGACTTTAATGTGGGGTTCCTTTTACAGTTGGTTTTGGAATACAATCAAAACCCAAAAGGAAGTTAGATTCCAATCCCTAAGTGGGTCCAGCCATATTTTTTTTTTAAGTACAAAAGATAGATTTGCAAGCCTTGGGGCTAGAGGGAGATATGACAGCTGTGAGTGAGCAGAAAGGCTGCACAGGACTGGTCAAGAAGAAAAACCTTAATGCCAGGCTCTGAGATGCCAGCCAATTATACAGTCAGAGCTCCGAGGGCCACCCAGACCAGGCACCAGCCTCCCTGTGGACACTAGTGGCTGCTAGTGGATGGACACTACAGCCACCCAGAGCCAGGGCACACAGGCCCTGGGCTACGTATGCATCCTCTGCCTTATGCTATAAAAAGCAAGCTGGCCCCAGACCAAGCAAAAGCATCAGCATTTATCAGAGCACTGATGGGCTTTCAGAAGCAGCAAGTCTTGTTCTCTGAATAGGGGCCAGGAGGATCAGGTCTTTAGACAATGTGGCACAGCTTGAGGGCCTGCCTGGGGTGGTTGGGAATTAAAATAATCAAAATCAATGGTAATAATGTGCTCAGGAAGCAGTTCTACAATGCAGATCCCCCACTCAGTAGTTCGCTCACTAATGACATTAGCTGGTATGAAATACAAATAGGAGAAAAACAATCTAAGCCAATTATACTGATTATGCCTCTGACATCAAAAGGTACAGCAGATGAAGCTGAATTTCCATATATTAATATTTAAGCCAGTATCCACTACAAAGTACAGCATGTAATGAAGGCCCGCTAGATTTCAGTACACACAGCTAAAATCTCTAATCAAACAAAAAAAAACCAATTTTCTAAATGATAATTAGCAGTAATCATGTTCTTTAAGTGCAGAGTATTATAAAGTACAAACTGAAAATTAAAAAAAAATGTAAATAGCAAAATTCCTTGTACTGGCGGTAACACGACAGATGTAAGGGCAGAGGCTACCAATTCCCACTTAAGTGAGTCTCTAGTCAAGAGAACACTTGCATCTGTGATTGGGATGATCAAAACGTGCATTGCTGGTTACCAAAGACAGTCTTGACTGGGTGGAGTGCTCTACTTGAGAGAGAGGAGGGAGGAGTCATGAAGGAAGAAGCAACCATAGTGGGAGGAGGACTTAACCCCTTACCTCCTAAGGTATTTTGCTGTAACAAAGTACAAGCCTAGCCAAGTCTTGTGCAGGTTTTGCTTTTTGATCGCTTGGTGGGTATAATTGGCGTGCAAATGCCGTTCTCGTGGGGCAAGATGAAACTCCTGCCGAGTGAGCGAGGAGAAATGGGAGTTGTGTTTGCTTTACTACCCATGCTCCAGTGAGGAGTTGCATAAAAAGGGAAAGTAGCTAATTAAAGCCGCAACATAGACCCCACTCAGGCGCGCATGCGCCGATCCACGTGCTGTTTGAGACTCCAGGTACTGAGACACTGGATAAGAACAAAGCTGGCTTGTACACGTCACAAAAGCTCTGAAACCACTGTGACCGTCTCGTGCTCATCAGCCGAGCCCCCCATTGTGACCAACACCTTGGTGATCAGCTTTCGAAGAGAAAAATTTTCTTTTGGCTCTCAGTTTTGAGGTTTCAGCCCATGAATCACCGCAGATATGACTTTTAAGCCTTTGGTAATGGGGCAGCATGTGGGATTGGAACAAAAGAGCTTCAACGTCCAGAAGAAAAGAGGAAGAGGCAGGTGCTCTACCAAGGCCTCTGAGGACAAATTACCAATGACCTGAAGGTCTCCTGCTAGGCTCCGCCTCCTAAAGGTTCCATCGCCTCCCAATGGTCCCATCCTGTCCCAGACAAAGCATGGGCCTTTGAGGGGCACTTCAGACCTAAATGCCATCAGCACAGAGCTCATTATGTCTTTTAATTCTTTGAAATGTGAAAAGGAAAAAAAAACTGCTTCTACAGTCTGGGAGGAAGGATGGTGCAGAATAAGAGGGTGACGTTCTTAAAATCCTGTGGCTGACCCCCAAAGTGGGTATACGAGGGCAAAGTGATTCCTGTCGCAGTGAGGGGGTGACATTTCAGATATGCTGGAAGCAGAGCACGGCCAAGGCTTGAACGCCCTGGCAGGGAAGCAGTTCCTGTGTAGGAGCAGCGTTTAATTCTCAGGGTTTCAAAGACTCTCGATCTGAATTATCACACCAGCAAAACGCCCTTCATATCCTGTGAGAACACGGCTGTGTCTCATGGTTGGTTGCACCATCCCCACCAACGTCCTTTTAAAAACTCTAAATTCAATTAATCTAAAAGCTTTAGATACGATAAGAAGTTTGGACTCATTCATACGATACCAAGCATCGACTCCTCGTCCCCGAGCGGCCATGGGAATCTGGCAGAAATGTTAACAAGAAAAACCCTAGTGCCTAAAATCCGCAAGACTAGAAGCTCATTTACCATCACTAAATCTAAAGTATGTAGCTACAAATGGCTCGAATGTGTGTTCTATGTATTTTATCACAATAAAACATGGAGAAATAAATTTGCAAAAAGATATACTTCAGGCTGAAAATATAGAAGACAAGATGATGGTAGTAGTAACAGTAGTTAAAAGAAGAAACTACAACACAGAATGTAGAAAGTGTTTCAGAGTTTTATTAATTTTTAACGTTATTTATTTTGTGTGCATGTGTGTATGTATGTGAGCACACAAGTGCCATGGTGCGAACGTGGAGGTCAGGTGACAACTTGCAAGAATTCATTCTCTACTTCCACCATATGGCACAAAAATCGAACTCGGGTTGCTAGGTTTGGCAGCAAACACTTCAGCCAGCACCTTTACCCTCACTGGCCCACAATGCACCTCTGCCCTCACTGGCCCACAATGCACCTCTGCCCTCACTGGCCCACAATGCACCCTTGCCCCACTGGCCCACAATGCACCTCTGCCCACAATGCACCTCTGCCCTCACTGGCCCACAGTGCACCCTTATCCCACTGGCCCACAATGCACCTCTGCCCTCACTGGTCCACAATGCAACTTTACTCTCACTGGCCCACAATGCACCTCTGCCCTCACTGGTCCACAATGCAACTTTACTCTCACTGGCCCACAATGCACCTCTGCCCTCACTGGCCCACAATGCACCTTTGCCCTGATTGACCCACAAATGGGAATTTCAATACCATTGTGCTCTTGGATTTTCTATTCCTTCATTGTCTTTTCTAAATGAGTCAATAAAGTCAGTTGTTGATAGCACAGTTAAAACTCCCTTTCACACAGCCACTGTGCTGCTAACAGCTCCTTCTAACCTGTGGGACTCTGAGTCTTTTAACGAACAGCCCCTCACTCACAGTCTCTTTAGTTTCATGTTGCTTTGCAAATTGCATTGCTTGCCACCTAGTTTTCACCAGTCCTTTGCTGATGTCCTGCCTGTAGCAGAAAATAAGAAAGATAGCAAGAGGCAGGATTTACTGCAACAAACGACTTTCTAGAGCTCAGGGAAAAACGGCAGCTTTTAGATGAGAGGAATTTTCCAGACACTCTGATTGGGAGGTAAAATTGAAAGGGAACTATGGGCTAAAACAAGAATTCAAAATGAGGTACTAATAACAACCTGTATAGCCCATGGAAATTTGGTATTCTATACAGATTTGCTCTCAATTTGAATATTTTTAAAGCATTAGCTTAAAAATGAAAATGGACAAAAGGTCTTCGAATGCCTTATTTTGCACAAAATTGCTCAGAATAACAATTCGCAAAAGAAAAGGTCATTTACAATCCCCGACTATTCATCGAGCATCTCTGATTTGCTCAGCAATTTTCTGGCCATTGTAGGTAATAAGATGAAATTGACATGTCCTAGTTCCTCAAGGGATATACCTTCCTTTCAGAAGTCAGAACCCACCCCACCCCCATTCTCCCCCCAACCCCTCCCTCACACAAGCCTTTACTGAGATAAGACTGCATCACAGGCTGAAGAGACGGCTCAGTGCGTAAAGCATTTACTTACAAGTGTGAGAACTAAGTTAAGATCCTTCAGGAAACACATAAACCTTGGGTGTGGTTGCACATGTCTGTAACCCCAGCAAACCTTTGACCAGATAGGAGGTGGAGGCAGAGAACCCCTGGGAACTTAGAGGTCAGCTGTTCTGGAGGGCACAGCAGACAACAACGAGAGGAGGAGGAAAGACAAGGACTATATTGATTGTCCTTTGATTTCTACATTCATACTGTGCATCACACCATTCCCCGTGTGTGCTCACACGCGCACACACACACACACACACACACACACACACACACACGGATAATGTGTCATGCCCTCTCATCAGCTTCTCCTCTTCACATGTGCCACTTAAGTCACAGAAATGAGACTCATGAGGGGAGGGGCAGGGGCATCCTCACGGTACTGGCTCCAGTACTGACTGGTTCAGCACCTACTGTGGAATCTATGTGAAGAATTCCTCAATTCTGAGACATCGCCCACAGCCTTGGCTCGAAGGTGTAGTCAGCATTCTTAACGCATCCCTCTTACGGTCTCTCTATTCCCAGAGATTGACCTTTTTCTTTAGTCAACAAACATGGAAGGAGATTTGCTGTGCATTGAGGACTGACAGATATGAGTCTAGACTGCAGTACAGGAGGAAAGCAGACATGTTGGTTGTAGTTACACGGGGAGTTCACATAGTCCCACAGGAAGCAGACAAGGCAGAAGGGCATTTCTTTGTGAACTAGTACCAGGAGCGGAACAGGTTCTTAAGTACGAGTGAAACCTACAAGGTCTTATTGACATTTGACTTTCAGTTTATTTTATTTACATAAAACTGCATAACAAGTACCTGTGTTTGACAGTTTAATAAACATACTTTATGTTGTTTGACCTCATAAATATTTTTTTCTAACTTTTTGGGACAGTGTCTTGCTATGTTGAACAACTTAGCTTCAAATTTAGAATTCTCCTGTCTCAGTCTGCCAAGTATTGTTAATTAGAGGCATTACAATATCCAGTTCACATAAAACATTAAACATTATTCTGCTAGAAACTGTACTACAAAAGTGATAATATCTATTTCTAGATATAAGAAAATTTAAATTATTTTAATTGTATAGATTGATAGTATATAGTATACAAACTCAGTATGTATATATATGTGTGTATGCATATATATATACATATACATACATACATACACAGATACACATACACATATACATATATCATGCAATGATCTAATCAGGCAATAAACATTTCCATCCCCTTAGACATTTTTAAGACTTTCAACTGACTTGTGGTTCTTATGGGCACAGTATATATTGAGCAACAGTTTCCTCCAAGATCCATCCATTCCTTCCTTCCAAAGGGAACACTTTAAGTTAGGAAGGAACTCAAAATAGCTTCAGGAAGTTCCTGAAACTGACCAGATTCACTAGGTTCTTCCCTGCCAGAGTGACCAGTCAAAGTTGAAAATCTCTCTCAAAACTACAAAGAAGATTCTGAGGCAATTTCAGCTGCCTGAAAGACGCAGAAACCAGGCAAGCTGCTTGGAAGAGGTTGAGACCAGAGTGAGTTGAAGAGGCCACTGTCCAACCTGTTGAGTTTCCTGTGGGCTATGCAGCGAGTTCCAGATCCCCCAGCCATGCGAGCTGCCACCCACGCTTGGATGGGCTTTGAGTTATTTCTGATCCTTTAAGTAACTCCAAAAAATTCATTGGTTCACCAAATTGGACTTTGGTGGTATCCATGCTTTTGTTTGTCATGGGATTCCTACCTGGGTGGGTAGATGTGTGTTATGTATCCTCAGGAAAGGTTTTGTTGCACAATAGTGTAATGTCTCAATCCATTTATATATTGTGAACTATAATGCACATTGATTAGGGTGAGTTACTTTCTGTTTGGGACCTCCCTTCTAGTTATTCACCAACTACATAATAAGTTATTATTAATACTAGAACTTGTTATCTCTGTGGACCCATGGTTTAAAGTCTCTCAATCCCCCACCTTTCTTAGCCTCTAGTAACCATTAATATATATTTGGATCAATTTTTTCTTAACAATAACACATAAAGGAGAACACAGTATTTTTCTGTCTGTGTCTGACTTACTTCACTTAGCATCTGTCTTTTACTTGCATTCATTTTGCTTCACAGGACAAAATATCATCCTTTCCAATAAATGAGTAATATTTGCATATTCCATCTTTTCATTATCCATTCAGTCACTGAAAGACATTTGAGTTGTCTATATGTTGTTTGCTGTGACTCCTGCAGCAATAAACTTGAGATTAGGTATCACTTGATATATTAAGTTGGTATAAGTTAATGGGGAAAATGTGACTCAAAAGATAGGTACATACAATCAGACAATTTCCAGGGAATTAGCAATCACTGATAAAGGTGTTCAAATCAAAAGTAAGCTACAACTATTGCTTATTGGTAAGACAGTGGAGACATTTCTAACCTAATTCCTGCTTAGAAAGGTAAACTGGATTGTCTTGTTCATATAGGCTCAGGCTGCTCACTCTCAGCCAGCCATAATGGGTCTCTTACTGCTCCTTGGATGTCCTATGACAGGCTCACTCTAGGGCCTGTACTTGCTCTCTTCTGTCTGCGATAGTTCTCTCCTAAACATCTGCACGGTCCTTTCCTCGAATCACTCAGATCCACAAGTCACTTCTGCTGGAGAAGCCTGGCCTCTCCGCCACAGCAATACTCATTCTCCAAGGGATATCATTGTTGAGGATTGGTTCTAATGCCCTGTCTTACTTCAGCTAACAAAAAGCTGCGCTACCAGACCTCAGGGTCCCTGCTCCCACCTGGCTTCAATTAAATAAAGAATTGCCATAGAGCCAAATGGCTGGGCAGAAAGACAGGGTGGGACTTTCAGATTGCATAGGCAAGGGGCCAGGAGAAAGAGAGGAGAGAGAGAGAATCCCCATGACTTGGAGGAGAAGGATCAGAAGTAAGAGCTGCAGGAAAGAAAGCAACCAACCATGTAAGAATTCGGGGAAAGGGCCCCAGGGGCCACTCCCCCAGTAGGTCTGGAGTAGCAGAGATGAAATGTTGATTTAGCAAGTTGACTCAGGTTGGAGGGGAGAATGTATGCTAGCCATGGGGAAGATTAGACATGTCCCAGGCATTGAACTAGTCAAGGCTTGTCAAAATTAGCTGGTGTGTGTGTCCTTCATTCAGGAATCCAGAGAGCTCTTGGGCAGGTGCACGCATGTGACATCTCTACACACTATGTGTGTTTTCCAAGGGATCACAACTCCAGGGGGTTCCATTTACATCATAACCACCCAAGATTTTATTGCATCGAAGTGTCTTGGGGCAAGCACGTATTCCCTAATTTGCACAGAGTACCAACAGCCCTATCCTTCCTTTCTTCCTTCCTCAACACCCAACCAATGCCATCCTTCTCCTTCCCTTAAGCTTTGTRAGGTGAGGTTGTTTRCCTGGGTTTAGCCATTCTGTGATCTCTGTGTCTAGAACAATCCTTGGAACATACTGGACATTYGAGGCTTTTCAACGAATCRATTATTATCAAGCATGAGCACTCCTTTGATAGTAGGTTCTAAGGGAGAAGAAACAAAACCACAACTTTCCTTCTTATCATCTTGTAACCATATAGATCCCAAACCCATAGTAACAAGTATTATTTTACAGATTGGAAAAAAAATTTCTAAATGATCAATAAATTGACCATATGTATTCTGTCAGCTGTGAGACAGTTCTTACCACTGTAGAGATTGTATTTTTCAAATAAAGTTTTCTTGGAAAGAATGGGTTTCTAGAATCAACCACCAAATAATTCCTCAGCCCCACTTGTGTTAAATGATGACACTTAACATAGAAAAGAAACCTGCACACTTTACTGTTTTGTAACAATGGAAAYGGATATTTATTAGTAACAGTTCCTTAATAAYGGGAAATTACAGCAATCTGTCTTTTAATGCTGCATCGGAAATATAAAATAATAAACTTTTATTTTAAATGAACTGATTAAAAAAACTGTCAACAAGGGTAGTATTTATGAGTACAGCAGAATCACAGGGAAATTAAAAACCGAAGGCTTTTATTTATACTATAAAAAAAAGGAAGAAGAAGAACTGGAGGAAACCAGCAATTACAGTCCTGAAAGTTCAAATGAGATAATGGTAGATRTTTCCCCAGCTATTTAATTAAAAGAATCTCAGSCTCACAGAGCTGTTTTGAAGCACTGTATGGATGCCAATGAGCTCGTCACAGGACAAGAATGGCAACCCAAGAGCATAATATGTGAGCATTCCCAGTTTTTTAAAGAATGGGAGAGTGGTCTTCTAACCACAATAACATYCACTTATTAATATTTAGACRCCATAYACTCTAAGCTTTGCAGGGTGGTGGGGGYGGYGGRAGGACCATGAAGGGGCCTCTCTGAGCCTGAGTGGCAGCCACAAGAGCTGAGATGACAGAAGCATGGGAGGCAGCATGTCCACCGTGGCAGACAGGGTTCCCTCACTGGCCCGGTTGGGACGGTGACAAAAATTAACATCAAAGCCACACAGAAGAGATGAGAATAAAATGGGGGATTATATATAAATAGAAGTAGCGTTGTCTGATCAGCTTCTTCTGCAAATATACCAAGGCGCACACACACACACACACACACACACACACACACACACACACACACACATGAGATTAGCCCCATGGTCCAGAGCAGTTTCTCCTAAATCTGCAATGAGCAATCTCTTAAAGATGACAATGGGATCTCGTAAGTGTGAGAAACAGTACATCTGCCCTCCTGAGTCTCTTTAGGATAAGAAAATCCAATATCAAGGAAATATATTTAGCTTTGTCTCTCGGTCAGTTGTCAGGCCAACAGCTCTGTGTTCCCCAGARATGGGCCTTTAAAAAGATATCGGAAACTAAAGGAGCGTGGAAGGTTGGGGTCCTAATCCAGTCGCATCGGTGTCCATGAGCAAAGGAAGAGAGAGACCTGGTTCATGGGCACCTGGAAAAGGCCATTGGAGGATACAGGGTCAAAGAGGTTTGTCTATAAGCCAAGGAGAACCAGAAATCATCTGGGTTGACACCATGTCTTAGACTCCTAGAGCACAGAACTATGAGGAAGATGAAGTCCAGTTACTGAAGCCAATCGGTGTTCTGTTTCAGCAGCCTAAGCAGTTAGCGACATCAATACCTTCCAAAACTGAAGTACAGACAACCAACTTTCAAACTAGCCAAGATGTTGTCCAGGGTAATTTAGAGAATTRGTGCTTCTTATTAAGCATCATCCAATAGTTTCTCAGCATTCGCCCTGTGAAAAGAAATAAAATGCATCCGGATCAAACCTGCCCACCTTTTATAACAGTGCGCTGCTCAAGTGCTGCTCTTTGGTTACCAGCAAGCCCCTGTCGTGCAGCTCCCCTTAGGAACAAGGGTAAGATTTAGCAGGGCTTCCTGGGGATACTTCAYCACTGAGCAAGCATTCCTGGCCCCTTAGCCTATGTGATGACCCCAAGAGTCTCCAGTAGCAGGTATGATGGAGGCAGAGTGAGAAGGAAGATGGTGTTCATGAAGGCCGTACAGTGAGCGGATGACAGGTCAAGGATTCAAATTTGAGCTGTTTGAAGCCACCACCTCGAAGCTTCCCCTCATTGCCTACAAGCCTGAATTCTCATGGCACTTATCTAAGCTGCTCAATAATATTGATCTCTATTGGTTGAAATAGTGACAGCCTTGGGATAATGAAGATGAAGGAGYGCTTCCATAGGTCAGGATAGAATGAAAGCACAGCTCACATCAAGTGCCAGCCACATGATATGGATTAGTACATCATGAATAATGGACACACGGTCTGTCCTTGGAAATAGGTCAAATCCCTCTACTTTGTCCCTCTACTTTGTCTCAGGCATAACAACCAACTCTAGCTATGAAYGGTTCACTCAGAGTCAGGCACAAGGCACCTCCAGCAAAAAAGTTAACCTGTGTCTAGAGAAAACCATGACACAACCCAACAGGGCTCGAGACATAAGACTATCAGACTTGACTTGTTATATCTCATTCTTGTAAGGGTAACAGGCACCAAAAAATCTTCTTAGCTAGCAATAAATACAATCCATGTCACCTGTAAAAACATTAGTTCATATTGCTAATTAATAAATTATCTCTGGTAGGTTTTTATAGTGTCTTACAAAGATATTGTCATCTCTAGAGTAGATATTATTCATTTAGRTTCTCTGAATGATGATAATTATTTGTGTTAATCAAGAAACTTCAGAGAAAAAGAATAAGCAGTATGGTATGTGTGTGTGTGTGTSTSTRTRTGTGTGTGTSTSTGTGT